>JAKFHT010002667.1:0-14228 GCA_023783455.1 Erythrocebus patas | reverse complement strand
GAAGTGCTCCTCCTGGCAGTTCTTGCTTTGAGTCTCACATGCGGATACTACCAGAGGTTGGCACGGTTGCAGTTAAGGATCCACCGGGGTGATGCCTGAGAAGGCTCATTCGCATGCTGGTGCTGGCTGTTGAGTTCAGCTGGGGATGTTGACCATTGTACCTACATGTGGCCTCTCCAGCCTGATATTCTTGGGGTAGTTGGACTTACATGGTAACTGGTCTCCTGCTTAGAGTATTTCAAGAGAATCAGATGAAGGTGGCATTGCTGTTTAGTTTGCTAGGGCTGCCATACCAAAGAATCACAGACTGGGTGGCTTAAGCAACAGTTCTTGTGGCTAGCAGTCTGAAACGAAGGCGTTGACAGATTAATTCCTTCTGATCTGTTCCAGGCCCCTCTCATTGTCTTGAAGATGGGTGTCTGAGCTGTGCCTCTTCACCTCATCTTCCCTCTTTGCATGTCTGTTTCTGTGTCCAAATTTCCCCTTTTCAAAGGAGAACAGTCCTACAGGATTAGGGGCTCACACACTATAGTATGACCTCATCTTTTTTTTTTTTTTTTTTTTTGAGGTGGAGTCTCGCTCTGTTGCCCAGGCCAGAGTGCAGTGGTGTGATCTAGGCTCACCACAACCTCCGCCTCGCAGGTTCAAGTGATTCTCCTGCCTCAGGCTCCGGAGTAGCTGAGACTACAGACATGCGCCACCACACTCAGCTAATTTTTGTATTTTTAGTAGAGATGGGCTTTCACTATGTCGGCCAGGGTGGTCTCAAACTCCTGACCTTGTGATCCGCCCGCCTTGGCCTCCCAAAGTGCTGGGATTTCAGGCGTGAGTCACCGCGCGCCTGGCAACCTCATCTTAACTAATTATATCTGCAATGACCCCTTTTCTAAATAAGGTCACATTCTGAAGTACTGGGAGTTAGGACTTCAACATATGAATTTCAGGAGGAACACAATTTAACTCATGACAACCATTTTTTGTGACCCAGCCTCAGAAGTCACATAGCACCATATCCCATATTCTGTTGGTCAAAGCAGTCACAAGTGCACTCACATTCAAGAAGAGGGGACACAGACCCCACTGTAGAATCACACATGAGATAGGAAGTATTTTTGTGTCACCTTTGAAAAATATAATCTGCCATAGGCAGGCACATCCATTCCTAAAAACGGAATGGCAAAAACCACTTTAACTCTCAGCCCATTGGCTAAAGCCTAGTCTCATGGCCCCACTTAGCTGCAAAGGCAACCTAAGTCTTTGCTGAGTGGCTGTGTGCCCATCTCAAGCTGTTCGTTTTTACAAATTTTTTAAATTTATAAATTTTTTTTTTTTTGAGACAGAGTTTTGCTCTTGTTGCCCAGGCTGGAGTGTAATGGCACGATCTCAGCTCACTGCAGCCTCCCCTTCCTGGTTCAAGCGATTCTCCTGCCTCAGCCTCCTGAGGAGGTTGGATCATAGGCATGCACCACCACGACCCAGCTAATTTTGTATTTTTAGTAGAGACAGGGTTTCACCATGTTGGACAGGCTGGTCTTGAACTCCTGACCTCAGGTGATCCACCCGCTTTGTCCTCCCAAAGTGCTGGGATTACAGGTGTGAGCCACCGTGCCCAGCCGGATTATCTTTTTGTTATATAACAAACCTACATATGTACCATCTCGAGGTTTTTGATGATGAAAGGAGAATGTGGATATTTGGGCACCTAACATTATCTACTAGGAACATGATGTCCTTTGAATGTCATATAGAAATCATTTGGTCCTATCTCTTCATTGAACCAATGGGAATCCCAAGGCGGAGAGGAAGAGGCTTGCAGGAAGCCGTAGAATAAGGGACAGAGGTAAGAGATCTCATCCCGAAGCAGTTCTGTTTCTACTAAACATGAAATCTAAACTCACTGCCAGAAACTCAGGCTTTTCATAACACCCTTTCCTCCTTCGGTGGCATTTCCTGCAATTTCTCAGTGTGCACCCCTAAAGTGCTCAACCCCACTGCCACAGACCCCTGCTTCTGTGAAATAGCATTTCCCCCTGCCTCCAGCCTTCAAGGCCACTTCAGGTCTCATTTCCTCCAGGAACCTTACTGCCCTGGCCTCCCTGTTTACCTCCCCAACACTGTCTTTTTTTTTTTTTTTTTTAATGAGATGGAGTCTTGCTCTGTTGCCCAGGCTAGAGTGCAGTGGCGCGACCTCGGCTCACTGCCAGCTCCACCTCCCGGGTTCACACCATTCTCCTGCCTCAGCCTCCTGAGTAGCTAGGACTCCAGGCGCCTGCCACCACACCCAGCTAATTTTTGTGTTTTTAGTAGAGAAGGGGTTTCACCGTGTTAGCCAGGATGGTCTCGATCTCCTGACCTCGTGATCTGCCTGCCTCGGCCTCCCAAAGTGCTGGGAATACAGGCATGAGCCACCACGCCCGGCTTGTTTTTTTTGAGATGGCATCTTGCTCTTGTCGCCCAGGCTGGAGTGCAGTGGTGCTATCTCAGCTCACTGCAATGTCTGCCTCCCAGGTTCAAGCAATTCTCCTGCCTCAGCCTCCCGAGTAGCTGGGATTACAGGCACCCACCACCATGCCTGGCTAATTTTTTGTATTTTTTGTGGAGATGGGGTTCCATCACGTTGGCCAGGCTGTTCTCAAACTATAGTATGTAGCTTAGTTTAGTTTCTATTTCAGCAAGAAAGAAGCCTTCCTCTTTGAGAAAAATTTGGAGTGGCAATGACAGGATTTGCTATTGCAGACACTGGAGACAGGAAGGGAGAAATATTGAACTCTCCTTGTGTGTCTTCAGGAGGCCCTGGAGGCAGATAGAGTTCCCAGGGCAGAGAGAAGTGGAGGCAGAGCCCAGGCTCCAAATTAGTGGAGTGAGCCCCCACTGGGTCCTGAGTTGGCTCACAGTGGGTGAGAGAAGGGGCGTAAGGTACGTGTGTGCATGTCACAGCTATCCCCAGCCCAAGGGCTTCTCCAGGGCATAGGTCCTGGCATCTGGGGGCAGCTACCCCCCACTCTATCTCTTCCTCTGCTGTTGCCATTTAATTTTGGAATAAGACATTGGCTTAAGAGCCGGGCCAGGCTCTAGCCAGTGGCGGGTTGGGATTGGGGGGGTCTGCAAACAGGGATAAAGCCAGGCTGGAACCATGTGGACCTGGGTTTAGTTTTGACCCTTCCTGACTCCCATGTGACTTTAGACAGCCTCAGCTACCTCACTGGACCTCGGTTTTCTCATCCGATAAGGGCGAAGAGTAATTCCTGCCTCTCTCACAAGGTAGCAAAGAGGCATTTGTAAGATGACCCATGAGTAAGGTTCTGAAGCACAGGGCTAGGTGAGGGATGGCTGCCTACTTGCTGGAGGGCCACAGCCAGTTTCTTCCCCTTTCTGAACTTTCACGTCCTCACTTTCAAAAAAAACCATCCTGGCCAGATGCAATGGCTCACGGCTATAATCCCAGCACTTTGGGAGGCTGAGCTGGGTAGATACTTGAGCCCATCTCTCAAAAAAAAAAAAAAAAAAAAAAAAAAATAGCAGGCCATGGTGGCAAGCACTTGTGGTCCCAGCTACTTGGGAAGCTGAGATGGGAGGATCCCTTGAGTCCAGGAGACAGAGCCCAGGAGACATTGCTGTAGTGAGCGATGATCCTGCCACTGCACCCCAGCCCTAGTGACAGAGTGAGAGCCCATCTGAAAAAAAAAAAAAAAAAAAAGCAAGCCTTCCCCCAGCTTCTCACGCAGCTTTGACCTCTTTGTAGAACCCTTGTTTCTTCATCACCTCCCGCTGCCCCCGTGAGGCCCCGAACAGATGTGCGATAAATGACCACTCATTGGTTGATTAACTGAAAGCAGCAGGGATTGAGGTTAGACAGCCAGGATGGGGGCGGGGCAGGGGAATGTGTGTGATGGAGGACTCGGTGAGGGCCAAGCTGCTGCCCTGGGGTCGAGAATGTAGGGGCCCCCATTCCCTTTGCTCCTTTACCTGCCTTCATTCACTCTGTGACCTCAGGTGTTTCTGGGGTGTTCCTCTCCTAGTCTCATAGCACTTACTCCATCCCTATCACCGCCAGTGGCCATCTGCCTTGTGCCAGAGGGCGTGGTGTTGGGCAGAGGAAGAGGTACCACTATCATCTTCATTTGGTGGGTCTGCAAACCAGGAATTGGTGCTTTCTTTATTTCTTTTCTTTTCTTTTTTTTTTTTTTTGAGACCGAGTCTCACTCTGTCGCCCAGGCTGGAGTGCAGTGGCGCGATCTTGGCTCACTGCAACCTTCGACTCCCAGATTCAAGCGATTCTCCTGTCTCGCCCTCCTGAGTAGCTGGGACTACAGGCGTGTGCCACCACACCCGGCTGATTTTTTAAATTTTTAGTAGAGATGGGATTTCACCATGTTAGCCAGGATGGTCTTGATCTACTGACCTTGTGATCCGCCCACCTCGGCCTCCCAAAGTGCTGGGATTACAGGCGTGAGCCACCGTGCCCGGTGAATTGGTGCTTTCTTTAAGCAGGGCTCTGTGGCAAGCACTATGGGAACGTTACCAAAAAGAGGTCCTGACCCAGACCCCAAAAGAGGGTTCTTGGGGCTCACGCAAGAAAGAATTCAGGGTGATTCCGCAGAGTAGAGTGAAAGTAAGTTTATTAGATAAGGAAACAAGGGCCAGGTGCAGTGGCTCATGCCTGTAATCCCAGCACTTTGGGAGGTCGACGCAGGAGGATCGTTTGAGCTTGGTCAAAAAAGTAAGCCCCCATCTCTACAAAATCAATCAATAAATAAAAGGAAAGTAAAGAAACAAAGAATGGCTACTCCACAGGCAGAGCAGCCCCCACGGCTGCTGTCTGGCTATTTTTATGGTTATGTCTTGATCATATACTAATAAACAAGGGGTGGATTATTCATGAGTTTTCCAGAGAAGTGGGGATTTCCCAGAACTGAGGGTTCCACCTCCTTTTAGACCATGGAGGGTAACTTTCAGATGTTGCCATGGCATTTCTAAACTGTCTGGCGCTGGTGGGAGCATCTCTTAGCATGCTAATGTATTATAATTAATGTATAACGATCAGTGAGGCCAGGTGCAGTGGCTCACACCTGTAATCCCAGCACTTTGGGAGGCTGATGGGGGCAGATCATTTGAGGTCAGGTGTTCGAGACCAGGTTCACCAACATGGTGAAAACCCATCTCTGCTGAAAAAAAAAAAAATAGCAGGCCATGGTGGCAAGCACTTGTGGTCCCAGCTACTTGGGAAGCTGAGATGGGAGGATCCCTTGAGTCCAGGAGACAGAGCCCAGGAGACATTGCTGTAGTGAGCGATGATCCTGCCACTGCACCCCAGCCCTAGTGACAGAGTGAGAGCCCATCTGAAAAAAAAAAAAAAAAAAAGTAAAGAAACAAAGAATGGCTACTCCACAGGCAGAGCAGCCCCCACGGCTGCTGTCTGGCTATTTTTATGGTTATGTCTTGATCATATACTAATAAACAAGGGGTGGATTATTCATGAGTTTTCCAGAGAAGTGGGGATTTCCCAGAACTGAGGGTTCCACCTCCTTTTAGACCATGGAGGGTAACTTTCAGATGTTGCCATGGCATTTCTAAACTGTCTGGCGCTGGTGGGAGCATCTCTTAGCATGCTAATGTATTATAATTAATGTATAACGATCAGTGAGGCCAGGTGCAGTGGCTCACACCTGTAATCCCAGCACTTTGGGAGGCTGATGGGGGCAGATCATTTGAGGTCAGGTGTTCGAGACCAGGTTCACCAACATGGTGAAAACCCATCTCTGCTGAAAAAGAAAAAAAGAAAAATCAGTGAGGGCAATCAGCGTCACTTTGATCACTCTCTTGGTTTTTGCGTGTTCTTACCTATCAGCTTCTCATTCTATCAGCAGGGTCTTGTGACCTGTATGTTGTGCCAGCCTCCTATCTTGTCCTGTGACTAAAAATGCCTGACCTCCTGGGAATGCAGCCCAGCAGGTCGCAGCCTCATTTTACCCAGCCCCTGTTCAAGATGGAGTCGCTCTGGTTCAAACGCCTCTGATAGGAACACATGAAGATGAGTGAGAACCACTGCTGTGTTCTAGACATAGTGATGTAGTTAGACTTTGCGTCCCCACCAAATCTCATCTTAAATTGTAATCCCCATAGTCCTCATGTGTCAAGGGAGAGACCATGTGGAGGTCATTGAATCATACGGGCAATTTTCCCCATGCTGTTCTCGTGATAGTGAGTGAGTCGTCACGAGAGCTGATGATTTTATAAGTTGCTCTTCTCCCCTTTGATCAGCACTTCTCCTTCCTGCCGCCTTGTGAGAAAGATGCCTTGCTTCCCCTACGCCTTCTGCCATGATTGTCTAAGTTTCCTGAGGCCTCCCCAGCCATGCTGAACTGTGAGTCAATTAAACCTCTTTCCTTTATAAATTACCCAATCTCGGGTAGTTCTTTTTGCTTTTTGTGTGTTTTTTGAGATGGAGCCTCACTCTGTTGCCCAGGCTGGAGTGTAGTGGCATGATCTCGGTTCACTGCAACTTCCGCCTCCCCGGTTCAAGTGATTCTCCTGCCTCAGCCTCCCAAGTAGCTGGAATTACAGGTATGCGCCATCACGCCTGGCTAATTTTTGTGTTTTTAGTAGTGATGGGATTTCACCATGTTGGCCAGGCTGGTCTTGAACTCCTAACCTCAGGTGATCCGCCCACCTCAGCCTCCCAAAGTGCTGGGATTACAGGTGTGGGCCACTGCGCCTGGCCTCGGACATTTCTTTTCAAAGGTATGAAAATGAACACACATGGCCATGCAGTGTAGAAAGCACATCTACTACCACTTCCTCCTGGATTGTCACCACATCCCTGAGAGGACCCAGAAGAGGAATCTGTTGTTTGCACAGGAGAAAAATGAAAGCTACAGTTTGGTTGACATTTGTGGAGTACCTGTTATTTGTTAGGCACTTAGGTTTACCTCTGCGACAGGACAGAACTACAGGTGGCCCTGGCATCTGAGTCAATCCCTAGATCCGCTGTCTGTCGAGTGGGGCTGGGTTCCCACATGAGTAGCAGCCAGAACAGGTCCCTCCAAGGCCATGGTCCTGTGGGAGCTCAGACCCTTTTAACTAGGGTTGGAGCCTGGCGCCCTCTGGCGGCAATAGCTGCAACCTCTACCTGCCAAACCCAAGGCCAGCCTGAGACCAGTCACCAGTTCACACCCTTGTTTTGCAAGCAGAAAACCTCAGTCCAGAGAAAGGCCCGGGCTTGCTGAGACAGAACGACTTTCATATTTGCCTTGCGGAATGTAAGTTGTCTGGTGAAGCAATATTGCTGTTCTTGTTAACAAAAATCAAAATTGGGAGGGTTAAGGCAGAACACTGATGTTTGCTGAGCCTTCCTTTATTCTCCCTATCTTGAGATGGGTGTGATGAGCTCATTTTACAGAGAGGAAAAGTGAAGCTTTTCCTTCTGTAGAGAGATTAAATCAATTACTGTAGAGAGGTTAAATCAATTACTTTCCCAGGCTCACACAGCCAGCCAATGGCAGAGCCAGGATTTGGTCCCAGTTCTGTCTGACTCTAACCCCACCCTACCAGATCCCTGGAGTTTCACCTCCAGTCCCCTGTTCCCCAACAGTCCCCCCATCCCCCAACTTCTTGGTGTACTGATCTGGGACAGCAGAACGTCAGCAGTCCTAAGTCCTTAGCTCCGTACTCCGTGTCACGGTGTCATTCAGACACAGCCAGTTACCACTCCTTGCCCTAAGCTGGGGAGGGAGACTGGGGGTTGGGAAGAGGTGCTGGGCAGGGAAGATTCAGGGGCTTCTGGTGGGGATGGATTAGTGGGGTTGAGAATCTAAGCCAGAATTTGGGACCTCGGTAGCTATGAGATCTTGAGCAAGCATCTTTACCTCTGTGAGCCTCAGGTTTCTTAGCCACAAAGTGGGAAATTCTACCAATACTTTGACAGCCCCACTTAGGAAAGAAACAGTCCGGGTTTGGAGTTAGATTTTGGCGTTAGATTTTGTTTCAAACCCTGAATCTCCCACTGACTGGCTGTGTGGTTTGGAGCCAGTGATTTGACATCTCTGAGCAGATTTCAGATCCTGAATCTGTAAAATAGGTTGTTGTGGGGATTTAGTGAGGTGACTGAGCTGGAAGCACTTTGGAAAATGTGAGGCTTTACAAATGATGCTGGTTTTTAGCACTTCCCTGGAATGGGGGCTCTGAGATGGGGAGGGAAATGGCTACGGGAAACTGGTACCCCCTCAACCTTTCCCCTGAACCCAAGCACATGAGTTCTCATTCTGCATTCTATGCACCCACCAAATGGGTTTCTCCAAGCCTGGTACCCCACTCCTTTCCACCTTGCCTGAGGACCTGAGGCGCCTTCCCTCTTCCCACCTTGTTCTAGTTGCAAGCTTCAGAGGATGGCCTGAGTTTCCATTCTTCATCCTGGAGGCTCCAGCTGCAGCCTCAATCTTCCAGCGGCAGCTTCAATCTTCTGCCCCGAGGGAATCTGTTGGATGATTTGGGTTGATCCTTGGGAGGCAGGAGAGCTAGTTCCAAGGCCTGTAACCAAAACCTTTCAGTCACTCTGAAGTTCCAGAACCCCATCTTTCTTGAAGCAAGCCTGCTCTGGTGCCCAAAAGGAAGGAGTGTCAGGGATGGGGACCCACAGGAGACTTTTCCTGTGGTCCAGTTTTGTCTGTTATGCTGCTGGTCTGGCACCCACAGCACTGCCCTGTCCTCCTCCTGTCTCTGGCCTCAGATACTGACAATATCGGGAGACAGTTGGAGGAGGGGTGAGGGCTGTGGAGCGAGAGAAGCTGACAGGAGGCGGGGACTCTGGTGGGCTGAGGGCTATAAAGCGGCCCAGCCGAGGGCAGGGGCCCATCCGGCCTGAGGCAGGTGCTTGTTTGGTCTAGTACCCATTTACTCTGGACTCCAGGTAAGCGGGCTCAGCCTGCCTGGGGCTCTGGGGGCCTCCCCCAGGCTGGGGCCTCGGATGGAGAGGAGTTGGTGCTTCACAGGGCCAGGGGCCTTGGGAGGCCTAAGGTCCTGCTTGGGTCTTGCTTTCTGCATCTGGACAGACCTGTCACGCTAGAAGACAGCACGTATATGTGCACACTCGTGTGCATGGCCATGAACCGGAATGTGTGACTGTGACCTTGTGAGTGACTGGGGTCCCTGTGTGAGTGCCTTTGCCGGTCTGTGCAGGACGACATGGGCAATAGCATCTTCTCCAGGACCCATATCTGTGTCTCTATTGCAGGTTGGAGGGCCAGACCCACAAGGTCATGGATTTCTGTCCTTGGCTTCCCAAGTTCATTCTGTGTCCCCCACCCTGTGGGTGACCTGGCATGGCCTTATTCCCACTAGCTGCTGCCTCCTTGGAGCCATGAGGCCCTGGATGTCATGAGCCCCATGTGTCCAGGACTCATGTCCCCATTTTCTCTGCTATGCTTTTCTAACTTGCAAGGCGCTGGCCTGCTGGGCTGCTCACAGGACAGGCTGTCCGCGCCTTCAGAGCAGTGTCTAGGAGGTGGAGTGGTCAGCTTGGAGTGGCCCTTTGCTCTGCCCCCTTGTCCCCAGGCTTGGAGAAATGGATGATGGGCTAAGGGGCTGGGTAGATGGACCCTGCTTCCTGGGCACGGGAAATCTGCAGCCCGGGCTCTCCACCTCCCCTCTGCTTGCTCCTCAGATGGCTGCCACACGCCTCTGCCTTTCCCTGCTGCTCCTGTCCACCTGTGTGGCTCTGTTACTACAGCCACTGCTGGGTGCCCAGGGAGCCCCGCTGGAGCCAGTGTACCCAGGGGACAATGCCACGCCAGAGCAGATGGCCCAGTATGCAGCTGATCTCCGCAGATACATCAACATGCTGACCAGACCTAGGTGTGTGCCACAGTCGGGGAGAGAGATCCAGCCCCTGGGACCCTGAGCCCACTCCACATTCCTGGCCACACCCTATCCCCAGCCCCAGCCCCAGCCCCTTCCAGGCCTGCTCTTGGGAAAACAGGGCATCTGTGCTGAACAGGCCTAGGCCAATGTGCCCTGGGAGACATGGTGCCTACAGGCAGATATGAAACGGGTGGGCTGGCACCTGGGCACAGTGCTTGCCCCTGCTGCCTCCTCCCTCCCAGGTATGGGAAAAGACACAAAGAGGACACGCTGGCCTTCTCGGAGTGGGGGTCCCCGCATGCTGCTGCCCCCAGGTGAGTTTGACTCCCTGCCCTGTCTGTCCAACTCCCTGGGGCTGAAATAGGGGTGGTGGGACCGAATCAGAGTTTGGAAAGGTGTAGTGGGGGGGGGGTAGAAGAGGGAGAACAGGAGCCCAGAGCCAGCCTGAGGCCTCCTGAGGGCACGAGGCCTACCGCCTACACTGCCACGTTCTGCCCTGTCCTCACAGGGAACTCAGCCCGCTGGACTTGTAATGCTACCTTCTGTCTCCTACGACTCCATGAGCAGTGCCAGCCCAGCTCTCCCTTCTGCACCCTTGGCTCTGGCCAAAGCTTGCTCCCTGCTCCCGCACAGGCTCAATAAAGCAAGTCAAAGCCACAGCCTGTCCTGTGTCTCTGTGGACCCCTGGTGGGGGCAGCAGGAAGCGCCAAATGCATGGGAGAGAAAGAGGAGGGCAGGGCAGTGGAAAAGGGGATCATCCAGAACATTGGTGGGGTCATCAGAGTCGCTCAGCTCATCCTCTCCCTTTCACAGAGGGACAAGTGGTGGCCAGAGGAAGGCAGGGACTCCACTGAGCAGATGGTCCTGCATGGTCCTTCGGCAAGTCTGTGAAGTGGCAGTCTTGAATCTTCCCAGTTCAGCACCCATAGACCTTCCCGACATGGCCCGATGACAGCCCTTCCCCAAGTGCGCCCCTCACCAGTGCCTTACTGCAGCCTAGGCAGCAGAAGCACCAAAAATTATACTAAAGCATCCTGGGTATGGGGGCAGGCACACAGCCCAGCCTGGAAGAACAATTCTGGTGCTACAGCAGTCATGGCTGCATCCAGGGCCCTGAGCTGCCATCCAGAAGTTTGGAGAGAATGGGCTGCCCCGCAAGGTAGTGAAGTCCTGGGCACAGGAGGTATTCAAGCTGCTGTGGAAGGGGAGGAGGCTAGATTAACTGAGAGTTCCAGCCAATCGAATCGAATCTGTAGATTGCACACTCCAGCCCTGTGAGGGCGAGGACCTGGATCCTGCCCCAGGGAGGACTGCCCAGAGTCCCAGAGCACCCATCTCTTCCTGGCCCTTCTCAGCCACCCTGAATAGGTGGGGACAGTGCGCGCATGCATGCGTGTGTACGTGTGTGTGTAAAGGGGAGAAGTGAGGGAACTAGATGTGTCCGGTTCCTAGAATGGCTTCTCCTGCCTCCCCCACACGCTTGGCCTGAAGGGATGGGGTTATGGGTTTGGAGGATGAGGGGTCCGCTTTTCTGGGCTTAGCACCTTGCACAGAAATGGAAATAGCACCACAATTGTGTTTCTCCTCAAGTCCTACTCCATCTGGTGTATGCAAATGACCTGGAAGTAGAACCAGATCCTAAAAGACAAAGAACTTCTAGAGGATGCAGCTGCTTGGCTCAGATTAATTTTTTGTTTTTGGAGACAGGGTCTTGCTCTGTCACCCAGGCTGGAGTATAGTGGCATGATCACAGCTCACCATAGCCCTGACCTCCTGGCCTCAAGCGATCCTTCTGTCTCAGCCTCCCAAGTAGCTGGAACTATAGGCACATGCCACCACACCTAGCTAATTTTATTTTTGTAGAGACGGGGTCTTGCTATGTTGCCCAGTGTGGTCTCAAACTCCTGGGTTCAAGCGATCTGCTCACCTCGGCCTCCCAAAATGCTGGGATTGCAGGTGTGAGCCACTGTGCCCGGCCTCTGGTTGATTCTTAAATCTAAGGGATGTCTGGATAGAGAGAGGGTTTTGCAAGAGAACGGTTTGGGTCTGGGAGAGGGTGTCTGAAGTCCCAGCATTTTCTCTGGCAGCTTAAGGGGATGGGTGGTTAATGGGGAGAGGAGTGGATACTTCTTAGGGCCAGGGGTTCACACCCTGGAGACATACCTGGATATGAGGGTAGGATCAGGGCAGGGGGCTCTTCCCCCACCAGGTCTCTCTGATGGCCATGGGAGCCCCCAGAAGAGAGAGCTACCCTCACACCCAGCTTCTCAGGGACAGGCCCTGGCCAGGCTCCACCCTTTCTCCTGCTCTGCTCACCCCAGAAGGACTTAGAAGTCCAGGAGGCAAAGGCGGCCCCCTATATTCTGCATGCTGAGGGGCAAAGGCACCTCTTCTTGTTCCTGTGCCAACTCTGACAGCCCAAGCTGGGCTGTTTGGTAGAAACTTGAGCCAGGTGGCAGTTGGGGTGTGTCTAGCTGAAGCCCCTCCTTTGAGGTTTCTTCTCTCACCTCTGCTCTCCCTCCGGGTTAGAGCCCCCCACACTGGTGCCATCTGTGCAGGACTACTGGGGCAGTAAGTGTCTTCTCCAGGACCTGTATCTGTGTCTCTACCATGGGGTGGAGGGCCAGACCCACAGGGCCATGTATGGGTGACGTGGAGGAAGGTGGATGGGTTACCAGAGGAGGACCCCTAACAGCTGAGGTCTTTTTCTCCCACAGCAGAAACTCCAGAGTCCCCCTTCCTCTCCGATGGACTGGTCCCTCCCTGACCCCAGGCCCACAGAAGTCACTGAAGCAACAGAAATTTGTCTTTATTGTTTCCATTAAGGAGATGGGGAGGGGTTGATGCCCCTCTCAATATAAAGGGGTTGGTGGGAGAGAGGCGTCTGGAGGCCAAGGCCCAGCCTGGAGCACGAAGCTCCCCCGCCGGGGCGCTTTGTCTCCCCAAATGCCCGCCCCCAGGGGCGCTTTGTCTCCCCAAATGCCCGCCCCCAGGAGCGTCCTCTCCCTATCACCCAAGCTTCCCCTAGTCCCGAGGCCCCTGGCTCGGTGCCGAGCGTCCAGGCTGTCCTACCTGGGGCCCCGGGAGGAGGTTGGTGGTCGGGGTTCCGAGGTATTCAGCCACTGGGGGTTCGTGGTGGTCCATGAAGGGTATTTCGTGCCTTTCGATGGGGAGGTGTTCGTGGCGTTCGCAGTTTTCTTGTGGTTTTTAGATTTCTTCGGGCTGGGAACAAGTCTTTGCAGTCATGAGGCTGCTCCCCGAGCCCAGCTCGGGCCACGATGTGCGTGGGGGTGCCTGGTGGCGTCCGTGTCCCCCCACCGCGCCCCCACCCCTCCACCACCTCTCCACCACCCGCTTTCCTCCCTACCTCACGCCCTCCGCCGGCCCACCTGCTGTTGAAGAGCTTCCCCATGTACTTCTTGAAGGAGCCTAAGTTCAGCCAACTGGCGGCCCTGGGCTGTGGCACTTGCAGCTCCTCGCCCAGGGCGCCCTCCGGCTGCAGCAGCAGCGACAGGAGGCCCGCTAGGGCTAGAGCGAATACGCAACGCAGAGCCGGCGTCTGGAGGGGGCGGGGCAGAGAGAGCCGCAGGCGGTCACGTGAGGCGGGGACTGGGGTCAGCTCTGGACCCGAGCTTGCAGGTGTTCCGTGCGGTGGGCAGGCTGGGGTACAGGGGTGCTCAGACCGAGGGACGCGTCTATTTCTGGGACACACACCAGTGCACAGATGCCATAAGGAACATCCTGGTGCCTGGAGGAATGATGCACACCTGGACATGCCCCGTGATGCAGGCAGAGCATCGAGGTGCTGTGGCTCACGCCTGGAATCCCAGCACTTTGGGAAGCCGAGGCGGGCGGATCACCTGAGGTCAGGAGTTTAAGACCAGCCTGGCCAACATGGTGAAATCCTGTCTTTACTAAAAATGCAAAAATTAGCCAGGCGTGGTGGTGGGCGCCTGTAATCCCAGCTACTCAGGAGGCTGAGGCAGGAGAATTGCTGAAACCTGGGAGGTGGAGGTTTTAGTGAGCTGAGATTAGGCCACTGTACTCCAGTCTGCCCAACAGAGCCAGACTTCTTCTTAAAAAAAAAAAAAAAAACAGAAAAGAAAAGAAAAAGAAAAAGAAAAAAATGAATGGGGAGACACACCCTAAGGTGGACGCATGAGGATGGCATAAAGCCATTGGTCAGCTCCCTAACCTCACCGGCCTCTCTCCCACAAACTCCTTGCTTGTCACCCTCTTTTCTCCCTGCTGTTCCTGCAAAATGATAGTCACTCTGTTTTCTGCCTGGAAGACTCTTCCTCCAGACATCCTCATGGGCCAGCTCTGTCTCCCTTGTAAGCATTAGCTCAAAATCCACCTTTTAAATGGGTCCT
>JAKFHT010002666.1:0-14233 GCA_023783455.1 Erythrocebus patas | reverse complement strand
GAGACCGGTTTGAGCCGTTCAAAACCGGTTTGAGCCGGTCTAGTCGGTTTGAGTCGGTTTGAGCCAGTCAAAATCGATTGGAGAGGGTCTGGCCTGCTTTGATCTGGTCAAAACCCGTATGAGTACGGTTTGAGCCGGTGAAAGCCGGTTTGAGATGTTCTGGTCGGTTTGAGGCAGTTTGAGCGGTCTGGTCTGGTTTGAGTCGGTTTGAGCAGGTCTGTTACTGTTTGAGCTGGTCTGTTCCTGTTTGAGTCAGTTTGAGCCATTCAAAACCGGTGTGAGCCGGTCTAGTCCGGTTTGAGTCCGGTTTCAGCTGGTCAAAACCGGTTTGAGCCTGTTTGTTCGGTTTGAGTCCTTTTGAGCCAGTCAAAACAGGTTTGAGCCGGTCTGGTCCGTTTGAGTCGGTTTGAGCGGTCAAAACCGGTTTGAGCAGTCTGGCCTGGTTTGAGTCCGGTTTGAGCAGGTCAAAACCGGTTTGAGCGGTCTGGTCTGGTTTGAGCCAGTCAAAACCGGTTTCAGCTGGTCAAAACCGGTTTGAGTCGGTTTGAGTCAGTTTGAGCCGGTCAAAACCGGTTTGAGCCGGTCTGGTCGGTTTGAGTCCAGTTTGAGCCGGTCAAAATCGGTTTGAGCAGTCTGGCCTGGTTTGATCTGGTCAAAACCCGTATGAGACCGGTTTGAGCTGGTGAAAACCGGTTTGAGATGTTCTGGTCTGGTTTGAGCGGTTTGAGCCGTTCTGGTCTGGTGTGAGTCGGTTTGAGCTGGTCTGTTCCTGTTTGAGTCCGGTTTCAGCCGGTCTGGTTCGGTTTGAGCGGTTTGAGCCGTTCAAAACCGGTTTGAGCGGTCTAGTCGGTTTGAGTCGGTTTCAGCCAGTCAAAATCGATTGGAGCGGTCTGGCCTGGTTTGATCTGGTCAAAACCCGTATGAGACCGGTTTGAGCGGTGAAAACCGGTTTGAGATGTTCTGGTCGGTTTGAGCCAGTTTGAGCCGGTCTGGTCTGGTGTGAGCCGGTTTGAGCTGGTCTGTTCCTGTTTGAGCCTGTCTGTTCCTGTTTGAGTCCGGTTTGAGCCGTTCAAAACCGGTTTGAGCGGTCTAGTCCGGTTTGAGTCCGGTTTGAGCCAGTCAAAATCGATTGGAGAGGGTCTGGCCTGGTTTGATCTGGTCAAAACCGGTTTGAGTCTGGTTTGAGCGGTGAAAACCGGTTTGAGATGTTCTGGTCAGGTTTGAGGCAGTTTGAGCGGTCTGGTCTGGCTTGAGCCGGTTTGAGCCGGTCTGTTACTGTTTGAGCGGTCTGTTCCTGTTTGAGTCAGTTTGAGCCATTCAAAACCGGTGTGAGCCGGTCTAGTCGGTTTGAGTCGGTTTCAGCCGGTCAAAACCGGTTTGAGCCTGTCTGGCCTGGTTTGAGTCCTTTTGAGCCAGTCAAAACAGGTTTGAGCCGGTTTGAGCGGTCTGGTCGGTTTGAGTCGGTTTGAGCCGGTCAAAACCGGTTTGAGCCGGTCTGGCCTGGTTTGAGTCCGGTTTGAGCAGGTCCAAACCGTTTTGAGCTGGTCTGGTCCGGATAAATATGGTCAAAACCGGTTTGAGTCTGTTTGAGCCGGTCAAAACCGCTTTGAGCCGGTCTGGTCGCGTTTGAGTCCAGTTTGAGCAGGTCAAAACCGGTTTGAGAAGGTCTGGCCTGGTTTGTTCTGGTCAAAACCCGTATGAGACCGGTTTGAGCCAGTGAAATCCGGTTTGAGATGTTCTGGTCAAGTTTGAGCCGGTTTGAGCTGTTCTGGTCTGGTGTGAGCCGGTTTGAGCTGGTCTGTTCCTGTTTGAGCCGGTCTGTTCCTGTTTGAGTCCGGTTTGAGCCGTTCAAAACCGGTTTGAGCCGGTCTAGTCCAATTTGAGTCCGGTTTGAGCCAGTCAAAATCGATTGGAGAGGGTCTGGCCTGCTTTGATCTGGTCAAAACCCGTATGAGTACGGTTTGAGCCGGTGAAAGCGGGTTTGAGTTGTTCTGGTCAGGTTTGAGGCAGTTTGAGCCGGTCTGGTCTGGCTTGAGCCGGTTTGAGCCGGTCTGTTACTGTTTGAGCCGGTCTGTTCCTGTTTGAGTCCAGTTTGAGCCATTCAAAACCGGTGTGAGCCGGTCTAGTCCGGTTTGAGTCCGGTGTCAGCCGGTCAAAACCGGTTTGCCGGTCAAAACCGGTTTGAGCCTGTTTGTTCCGGTTTGAGTCCTTTTTGAGCCAGTCAAAACAGGTTTGAGCCGGTCTGGTCCGGTTTGAGTCCAGTTTGAGCCGGTCAAAACAGGTTTGAACCGGTCTGGCCTGGTTTGAGTCTGGTTTGAGCAGGTCAAAACCGTTTTGAGCTGATCTGGTCTGGAAAAATACGGTCAAAAGCAGTTTGAGTCTGTTTGAGCCGGTCAAAACCGGTTTGAGCCGGTCTGGTCGGGTTTGAGTCCAGTTTGGGCCGGTCAAAATTGGTTTGAGCCGGTCTGGCCTGGATTGATTTGGTCAAAACCCGTTTGAGTCCGGTTTGAGCTGGTCAAAACCGGTTTGAGCCGGTCTGGCCGGGGTTGATCCGGTTTGAGCCGGTCCAGTCATGTTTTAGTCCGGTTTGAGCCAGTCAAAACCGGTTTCAGCCGGTCTGGTTCGGTTTGAGCCAGTCTTGTCCGGTTTGAGCCTGTCAAAACCGATTGAAACCGGTCTGGGCGGTTTGAGTCAGTTTCAGCCAGTCAAAACCGGTTTGAGCCGGTCTGGCCTGGTTTGATCTGGTCAAAACCGTATGAGACCGGTTTGAGCCGGTGAAAACCAGTTTGAGATGTTCTGGTCCGGTTTGAGCCGGTTTGAGCCGTTCTGGTCTGGTGTGAGCCGGTTTGAGCTGGTCTGTTCCTGCTTGAGCCTGTCTGTTCCTGTTTGAGTCGGTTTGAGCCGTTCAAAACCGGTTTGAGCCGGTCTAGTCGGTTTGAGTCGGTTTGAGCCAGTCAAAATCGATTGAGAGTGTCTGGCCTGGTTTGATTTGGTCAAAACCCGTTTGAGTCCGGTTTGAGGCGGTGAAAGCCGGTTTGAGATGTTCTGGTCCGGTTTGAGCCAGTTTGAGCCGGTCTGGTCTGGCTTGAGCCGGTTTGAGCTGGTCTGTTACTGTTTGAGCCGGTCTGTTCCTGTTTGAGTCCAGTTTGAGCCATTCAAAACCGGTTTGAGCCGGGCTGGTCGGGTTTGAGTCCAGTTTGAGCCGGTCAAAATCGGTTTGAGCCAGTCTGGCCTGGGTTGATTTGGTCAAAACCCGTTTGAGTCCGGTTTGAGCTGGTCAAAACCGGTTTGAGCCGGTCTGGCCTGGATTGATCCGGTTTGAGCCGGTCCGGTCATGTTTTAGTCCGGTTTGAGCTAGTCAAAACCGGTTTCAGCCGGTCTGGTTCAGTTTGAGCCGGTCTGGTCCGGTATGAGCCTGTCAAAACCGATTGAAACCGGTCTGGGCCGGTTTGAGTCCGGTTTCAGCCGGTCAAAACCGGTTTGAGCCGGTCTGGCCTGGTTTGATCTGGTCAAAACCCCTATGAGACCGGTTTGAGCCGGTGAAAACCGGTTTGAGATGTTCTGGTCCGGTTTGAGCCGGTTTGAGCCATTCTGGTCTGGTGTGAGACGGTTTGAGCTGGTCTGTTCCTGTTTGAGCCGGTCTGTTCCTGTTTGAGTCCGGTTTGAGCTGTTCAAAACCGGTTTGAGCCGGTCTAGTCCGGTTTGAGTCCGGTTTGAGCCAGTCAAAATCGATTGGAGAGGGTCTGGCCTGCTTTGATCTGGTCAAAACCCGTATGAGTACGGTTTGAGGCGGTGAAAGCCGGTTTGAGATGTTCTGGTCAGGTTTGAGGCAGTTTGAGCCGGTCTGGTCTGGCTTGAGCCGGTTTGAGCCAGTCTGTTACTGTTTGAGCCGGTCTGTTCCTGTTTGAGTCCAGTTTGAGCCATTCAAAACCGGTGTGAGCTGGTCTAGTCCGGTTTGAGTCCGGTTTCAGCGGTCAAAACCGGTTTGAGCCTGTTTGTTCCGGTTTGAGTCCTTTTTGAGCCAGTCAAAACAGGTTTGAGCCGGTCTGGTCCGGTTTGAGTCCGGTTTGAGCCGGTCAAAACCGGTTTGAGCCGGTCTGGCCTGGTTTGATCTGGTCAAAACCCGTATGAGACCGGTTTCAGCCGGTGAAAACCAGTTTGAGATGTTCTGGTCCGGTTTGAGCCATTCTGGTCTCGTGTGAGCCGGTTTGAGCTGGTCTGTTCCTGTTTCAGCCGGTCTGTTCCTGTTTGAGTCCGGTTTGAGGCGTTCAAAACCAGTTTGAGTTGGTCTAGTCCGGTTTGAGTCCAGTTTGAGCCAGTCAAAATCGATTGGAGACGGTCTGGCCTGCTTTGATCTGGTCAAAACCCGTATGAGTACGGTTTGAGGCGGTGAAAGCCGGTTTGAGATGTTCTGGTCAGGTTTGAGGCAGTTTGAGCCGGTCTGGTCTGGCTTGAGCCGGATTGAGCCGGTCTGTTACTGTTTGAGCCGGTCTGTTCCTGTTTGAGTCCAGTTTGAGCCATTCAAAACCGGTGTGAGCCGGTCTAGTTCGGTTTGAGTCCGGTTTCAGCCGGTCAAAACCGGTTTGAGCCTGTTTGTTCCGGTTTGAGTCCTTTTTGAGCCAGTCGAAACAGGTTTGAGCCGGTCTGGTCCGCTTTGAGTCCGTTTGAGCCGGTCAAAACCGGTTTGAGCCGGTCTGGCCTGGTTTGATTCCGGTTTGAGCAGGTCCAAACCGTTTTGAGCTGGTCTGGTCCGGATAAATCTGGTCAAAACCGGTTTGAGTCTGTTTGAGCCGGTCAAAACTGGTTTGAGCCGGTCTGGTCGGGTTTGAGTCCAGTTTGAGCCGGTCAAAACCGGTTTGAGCAGGTCTGGCCTGGTTTGATCTGGTCAAAACCCGTATGAGACCGGTTTCAGCTGGTGAAAACCGGTTTGAGATGTTCTGGTCCGGTTTGAGCCGGTTTGAGCCATTCTGGTCTGGTGTGAGCCGGTTTGAGCTGGTCTGTTCCTGTTTGAGCCGGTCTGTTCCTGTTTGAGTCTGGTTTGAGCCGTTCAAAACCGGTTTGAGCCGGTCTAGTCCGGTTTGAGTCCGGTTTGAGCCAGTCAAAATCGATTGGAGACGGTCTGGCCTGCTTTGATCTGGTCAAAACCCGTATGAGTACGGTTTGAGGCGGTGAAAGCCGGTTTGAGATGTTCTGGTCAGGTTTGAGGCAGTTTGATCCGGTCTGGTCTTGCTTGAGCCGGTTTGAGCCGGTCTGTTACTGTTTGAGCTGGTCTGTTCCTGTTTGAGTCCAATTTGAGCCATTCAAAACCGGTGTGAGCCGGTCTAGTCCGGTTTGAGTCCGGTTTCAGACGGTCAAAACCGGTTTGAGCCTGTTTGTTCCGGTTTGAGTCCTTTTTCAGCCAGTCAAAACAGGTTTGAGCCGGTCTGGTCCGCTTTGAGTCCGGTTTGAGCCAGTCAAAACCGGTTTGAGCCGGTCTGGCCTGGTTTGAGTCCGGTTTGAGCAGGTCCAAACCGTTTTGAGCTGATCTGGTCCGGAAAAATACGGTCAAAACCAGTTTGAGTCTCTTTGAGCCGGTCAAAACCGGTTTGAGCCGGTCTGGTCGGGTTTGAGTCCAGTTTGAGCTGGTCAAAATTGGTTTGAGCCGGTCTGGCCTGGTTTGATTTGGTCAAAACCCGTTTGAATCCGGTTTGAGCTGGTCAAAACCGGTTTGAGCCGTTCTGGCCTGAATTGATCCAGTTTGAGCCGGTCCAGTCATGTTTTATTCTGGTTTGAGCCAGTCAAAACCGGTTTCAGCCGGTCTGGTTCGGTTTGAGCCGGTCTTGTCCGGTTTGAGCCTGTCAAAACCGATTGAAATCGGTCTGGGCCGGTTTGAGTCCAGTTTCAGCCAGTCAAAACCGGTTTGAGCCGGTCTGGCCTGGTTTGATCTGGTCAAAACCCGTATGAGACCGGTTTGAGCCGGTGAAAACCAGTTTGAGATGTTCTGGTCTGGTTTGAGCCGGTTTGAGCCGTTCTGGTCTGGTGTGAGCCGGTTTGAGCTGGTCTGTTCCTGCTTGAGCCTGTCTGTTCCTGTTTGAGTCCGGTTTGAGCCGTTCAAAACCGGTTTGAGCCGGTCTAGTCCGGTTTGAGTCCGGTTTGAGCCAGTCAAAATCGATTGGAGAGGGTCTGGCCTGGTTTGATCTGGTCAAAACCCGTATGAGTACGGTTTGAGCCGGTGAAAACCGGTTTGAGATGTTCTGGTCCGGTTTGAGCCAGTTTGAGCCGGTCTGGTCTGGCTTGAGCCGGTTTGAGCCGGTCTGTTACTGTTTGAGCCGGTCTGTTCCTGTTTGAGTCCAGTTTGAGCCATTCAAAACCGGTGTGAGCCGGTCTAGTCCGGTTTGAGTCAGGTTTCAGGCAGTCAAAACCGGTTTGAGACTGTTTGTTCCGGTTTGAGTCCTTTTTGAGCCAGTCAAAACCGGTTTGAGTCCAGTTTGAGTCCGGTTTGAGTCCGGTTTGAGCCGGTCAAAACCGGTTTGAGCCGGTCTGGCCTGGTTTGAGTCCGGTTTGAGCAGGTCCAAACCGTTTTGAGCTGGTCTGGTCCGGATAAATATGGTCAAAACCGGTTTGAGTCTGTTTGAGCCGGTCAAAACCGGTTTGAGCCGGTCTGGTCGGGTTTGAGTCCAGTTTGAGCCGGTCAAAACCGGTTTGAGCAGGTCTGGCCTGGTTTGATCTGGTCAAAACCCGTATGAGTACGGTTTGAGCCGGTGAAAACCGGTTTGAGATGTTCTGGTCCGGTTTGAGCCAGTTTGAGCCGGTCTGGTCTGGCTTGAGCCGGTTTGAGCCGGTCTGTTACTGTTTGAGCCGGTCTGTTCCTGTTTGAGTCCGGTTTGAGGCAGTTTGAGCCGGTCTAGTCCGGTTTGAGTCCGGTTTCTGCCGGTCAAAACCGGTTTGAGCCTGTTTGTTCCGGTTTGAGTCCTTTTGAGCCAGTCAAAACAGGTTTGAGCGGTCTGGTCCGTTTGAGTCCGGTTTGAGCCGTCAAAACCGGTTTGAGCCGGTCTGGCCTGGTTTGAGTCCGGTTTGAGCAAGTCAAAACCGTTTTGAGCTGGTGTGGTCCGGATAAATACGGTCATAACCGGTTTGAGTCTGTTTGAGCCGGTCAAAACAGGTTTGAGCCGGTCTGGTCGGGTTTGAGTCCAGTTTGAGCCGGTCAAAATTGGTTTGAGCCGGTCTGGCCTGGTTTGATTTGGTCAAAACCCGTTTGAGTCCGGTTTGAGCTGGTCAAAACCGGTTTGAGCCGGTCTGGCCTCGATTGATCCAGTTTGAGCCGGTCCAGTCATGTTTTAGTCCGGTTTGAGCCAGTCAAAACCGGTTTCAGCCGTTCTGGTTCGGTTTGAGCCGGTCTTGTCCGGTTTGAGCCTGTCAAAACCGATTGAAACCGGTCTGGGCCTGTTTGAGTCCAGTTTCAGCCGGTCAAAACCGGTTTGAGCCGGTCTGGCCTGGTTTGAGTCCGGTTTGAGCAGGACGAAACCGTTTTGAGCTGGTCTGGTCTGGATAAATATGGTCAAAACCGGTTTGAGTCTGTTTGAGCCCGTCAAAACCGGTTTGAGCCGGTCTGGTCGGGTTTGAGTCCAGTTTGAGCCGGTCAAAGTTGGTTTGAGCTGGTCTGGCCTGGTTTGATTTGGTCAAAACCCGTTTGAGTCCGGTTTGAGCTGGTCACAACAGGTTTGACACGGTCTGGCCTGGATTGATCCGGTTTGAGCCTGTCCAGTCATGTTTTAGTCCGGTTTGAGCCAGTCAAAACCGGTTTCAGCCGGTCTGGTTTGCCTTGAGCCGGTCTGGTCCGGTTTGAGCCTATCAAAACCGATTGAAACAGGTCTGGGCCGGTTTGAGTCCGGTTTCAGGCGGTCAAAACCGGTTTGAGCCGGTCTGGCCTGGTTTGATCTGGTCAAAACACGTATGAGACCGGTTTGAGCCTGTGAAAACCGGTTTGAGATGTTCTGGTCCGGTTTGAGCCGGTTTGAGCCGTTCTGGTTTGGTGTGTGCCCGTTTGAGCTGGTCTGTTCCTGTTTGAGCCTGTCTGTTCCTGTTTGAGTCCGGTTTGAGCCGTTCAAAACCGGTTTGAGCCGGTCTAGTCCGGTTTGAGTCCTGTTTGAGCCAGTCAAAATCGATTGGAGAGGGTCTGGCCTGGTTTGATCTGGTCAAAACCCGTATGAGTACGGTTTGAGCCGGTGAAAACCGGTTTGAGATGTTCTGGTCAGGTTTGAGGCAGTTTGAGCCGGTCTGGTCTGGCTTGAGCCGGTTTGAGCCGGTCTGTTACTGTTTGAGCCGGTCTGTTCCTGTTTGAGTCCAGTTTGAGCCATTCAAAACCGGTGTGAGCCAGTCTAGTCCGGTTTGAGTCCGGTTTCAGCTGGTCAAAACCGGTTTGAGCCTGTTTGTTCCGGTTTGAGTCGTTTTGAGCCAGTCAACACAGGTTTGAGCCGGTCTGGTTCGGTTTGAGTCCGGTTTGAGCCCGTCAAAACCAGTTTGAGCCGGTCTGGTCGGGTTTGAGTCCAGTTTGAGCCGGTCAAAACCCGTTTTAGTCGGTTTGAGCTGGTCTGGCCTGGTTTGATTTGGTCAAAACCCGTTTGAGTCCGGTTTGAGCTGGTCACAACAGGTTTGAGACGGTCTGGCCTGGATTGATCCGGTTTGAGCCGGTCCAGTCATGTTTTAGTCCGGTTTGAGCCAGTCAAAACCGGTTTCAGCCGGTCTGGTTTGCCTTGAGCCGGTCTGGTCCGGTTTGAGCCTGTCAAAACCGATTGAAACAGGTCTGGGCCGGTTTGAGTCCGGTTTCAGGCGGTCAAAACCGGTTTGAGCCGGTCTGGCCTGGTTTGATCTGGTCAAAACACGTATGAGACCGGTTTGAGCCTGTGAAAACCGGTTTGAGATGTTCTGGTCCGGTTTGAGCCGGTTTGAGCCGTTCTGGTTTGGTGTGTGCCCGTTTGAGCTGGTCTGTTCCTGTTTGAGCCTGTCTGTTCCTGTTTGAGTCCGGTTTGAGCCGTTCAAAACCGGTTTGAGCCAGTCTAGTCCGGTTTGAGTCCTGTTTGAGCCAGTCAAAATCGATTGGAGAGGGTCTGGCCTGGTTTGATCTGGTCAAAACCCGTATGAGTACGGTTTGAGCCGGTGAAAACCGGTTTGAGATGTTCTGGTCAGGTTTGAGGCAGTTTGAGCCGGTCTGGTCTGGCTTGAGCCGGTTTGAGCCGGTCTGTTACTGTTTGAGCCGGTCTGTTCCTGTTTGAGTCCAGTTTGAGCCATTCAAAACCGGTGTGAGCCAGTCTAGTCCGGTTTGAGTCCGGTTTCAGCTGGTCAAAACCGGTTTGAGCCTGTTTGTTCCGGTTTGAGTCCTTTTTGAGCCAGTCAACACAGGTTTGAGCCAGTCTGGTCGGTTTGAGTCGGTTTGAGCCAGTCAAAACAGGTTTGAGCCGGTCTGGCCTGGTTTGAGTCCGGTTTGAGCAGGTCAAAACCGTTTTGAGCTGGTCTGGTCCGGATAAATATGGTCAAAACCAGTTTGAGTCTGTTTGAGCCGGTCAAAACCGGTTTGAGCCGGTCTGGTCGGGTTTGAGTCAGTTTGAGCCAGTCAAAATTGGTTTGAGCCGGTCTGGCCTGGTTTGATTTGGTCAAAACCCGTTTGAGTCCGGTTTGAGCTGGTCAAAACCGGTTTGAGCCGGTCTGGCCTGTATTGATCCGGTTTGAGCCGGTCCGGTCATGTTTTAGTCCGGTTTGAGCCAGTCAAAACCGGTTTCAACCGGTCTGGTTCGGTTTGAGCCGGTCTGGTCCGGTTTGAGCCTGTCAAAACCGTTTGAAACCGATCTGGGCCCGTTTGAGTCCGGTTTCAGCCAGTCAAAACCGGTTTGAGCCGGTCTGGCCTGGTTTGATCTGGTCAAAACCCGTATGAGACCGGTTTGAGCCGGTCAAAACCGGTTTGAGCCGGTCTGGCCTGGTTTGAGTCCGGTTTGAGCAGGTCAAAACCGTTTTGAGCTGATCTGGTCTGGAAAAATACGGTCAAAACCAGTTTGAGTCTGTTTGAGTCGTTCAAAACCGGTTTGAGCTGGTCTGGTCGGGTTTGAGTCAGTTTCAGCCAGTCAAAACCGGTTTGAGCCGGTCTGGCCTGGTTTGATCTGGTCAAAACCCGTATGAGACCGGTTTGAGCCGGTCAAAACCGGTTTGAGATGTTCTGGTCGGTTTGAGCGGTTTGAGCCGTTCTGGTCTGGTGTGAGCCGGTTTGAGCTGGTCTGTTCCTGTTTGAGCGGTCTGTTCCTGTTTGAGTCTGTTTGAGTCGTTCAAAACCGGTTTGAGCTGGTCTGGTCGGGTTTGAGTCCAGTTTGAGCCGGTCAAAATTGGTTTGAGATGGTCTGGCCTGGTTTGATCTGGTCAAAACCCGTATGAGACCGGTTTGAGACGGTGAAAACCGGTTTGAGATGTTCTGGTCCGGTTTGAGCCGGTTTGAGCCGTTCTGGTCTGGTGTGAGCCGGTTTGAGCTGGTCTGTTCCTGTTTGAGCCGGTCTGTTCCTGTTTGAGTCCGGTTTGAGCCGTTCAAAACCGGTTTGAGCCGGTCTAGTCGGTTTGAGTCGGTTTGAGCCAGTCAAAATCGATTGGAGACGGTCTGGCCTGCTTTGATCTGGTCAAAACCCGTATGAGTACGGTTTGAGGCGGTGAAAGCCGGTTTGAGATGTTCTGGTCAGGTTTGAGGCAGTTTGAGCCGGTCTGGTCTGGCTTGAGCCGGTTTGAGCCGGTCTGTTACTGTTTGAGCCGGTCTGTTCCTGTTTGAGTCCAGTTTGAGCCATTCAAAACCGGTGTGAGCCGGTCTAGTCCGGTTTGAGTCAGGTTCAGGCGGTCAAAACCGGTTTGAGCCTGTTTGTTCGGTTTGAGTCCTTTTGAGCCAGTCAAAACAGGTTTGAGCCGGTCTGGTCCGGTTTGAGTCGGTTTGAGCCGGTCAAAACCGGTTTGAGCGGTCTGGCCTGGTTTGAGTCCGGTTTGAGCAGGTCAAAACCGTTTTGAGCTGGTCTGGTCCGGATAAATATGGTCAAAACCGGTTTGAGTCTGTTTGAGCGGTCAAAACCGGTTTGAGCCGGTCTGGTCGGGTTTGAGTCCAGTTTGAGCCGGTCAAAATTGGTTTGAGCCGGTCTGGCCTGGTTTGATTTGGTCAAAACACGTTTGAGTCCGGTTTGAGCTGGTCAAAACCGGTTTGAGCGGTCTGGCCTGGATTGATCCGGTTTGAGCCGGTCCAGTCATGTTTTAGTCCTGTTTGAGCCAGTCAAAACCGGTTTCAGCCGGTCTGGTTCGGTTTTAGCCGGTCTTGTCCGGTTTGAGCCTGTCAAAACCGATAGAAACCGGTCTGGGCGGTTTGAGTCGGTTTGAGCCGGTCAAAATTGGTTTGAGCCGGTCTGGCCTGGTTTGATTTGGTCAAAACACGTTTGAGTCCGGTTTGAGCTGGTCAAAACCGGTTTGAGCCGGTCTGGCCTGGGTTGATCCGGTTTGAGCCGGTCCAGTCATGTTTTAGTCCTGTTTGAGCCAGTCAAAACCGGTTTCAGCCGGTCTGGTTCGGTTTTAGCCGGTCTTGTCCGGTTTGAGCCTGTCAAAACCGATAGAAACCGGTCTGGGCCGGTTTGAGTCCGGTTTCAGCCAGTCAAAACCGGTTTGATCCGGTCTGGCCTGGTTTGATCTGGTCAAAACCCGTAGGAGACCGGTTTGAGCCGGTGAAAACCGGTTTGAGATGTTCTGGTCCGGTTTGAGCCGGTTTGAGCCATTCTGGTCTGGTGTGAGCCGGTTTGAGCTGGTCTGTTCCTGTTTGAGCCGGTCTGTTCCTGTTTGAGTCTGGTTTGAGCCGTTCAAAACCGGTTTGAGCCGGTCTAGTCCGGTTTGAGTCCGGTTTGAGCCAGTCAAAATCGATTGGAGACGGTCTGGCCTGCTTTGATCTGGTCAAAACCCGTATGAGACCGGTTTGAGGCGGTGAAAACCGGTTTGAGATGTTCTGGTCAGGTTTGAGGCTGTTTGAGCCTTTCTGGTCTGGCTTGAGCCGGTTTGAGCTGGTCTGTTACTGTTTGAGCCGGTCTGTTCCTGTTTGAGTCCAGTTTGAGCCATTCAAAACCGGTGTGAGCCGGTCTAGTCCGGTTTGAGTCCGGTTTCAGCCGGTCAAAACCGGTTTGAGCCTGTTTGTTCCGGTTTGAGTCCTTTTTCAGCCAGTCAAAACAGGTTTGAGCCGGTCTGGTCCGCTTTGAGTCCGGTTTGAGCCAGTCAAAACCGGTTTGAGCCGGTCTGGCCTGGTTTGAGTCCGGTTTGAGCAGGTCCAAACCGTTTTGAGCTGATCTGGTCCGGAAAAATACGGTCAAAACCAGTTTGAGTCTCTTTGAGCCGGTCAAAACCGGTTTGAGCCGGTCTGGTCGGGTTTGAGTCCAGTTTGAGCCGGTCAAAATTGGTTTGAGCCGGTCTGGCCTGGTTTGATTTGGTCAAAACCCGTTTGAATCCGGTTTGAGCTCGTCAAAACCGGTTTGAGCCGTTCTGGCCTGAATTGATCCAGTTTGAGCCGGTCCAGTCATGTTTTAGTCTGGTTTGAGCCAGTCAAATCGGTTTCCGCCGGTCTGGTTCGGTTTGAGCCGGTCTTGTCCGGTTTGAGCCTGTCAAAACCGATTGAAATCGGTCTGGGCCGGTTTGAGTCCAGTTTCAGCCAGTCAAAACCGGTTTGAGCCGGTCTGGCCTGGTTTGATCTGGTCAAAACACGTATGAGACCGGTTTGAGCCGGTGAAAACCAGTTTGAGATGTTCTGGTCTGGTTTGAGCCGGTTTGAGCCGTTCTGGTCTGGTGTGAGCCGGTTTGAGCTGGTCTGTTCCTGTTTGAGCGGTCTGTTCCTGTTTGAGTCCGGTTTGAGCCGTTCAAAACCGGTTTGAGCCGGTCTAGTCCGGTTTGAGTCCGGTTTGAGCCAGTCAAAATCGATTGGAGAGGGTCTGGCCTGGTTTGATCTGGTCAAAACCCGTATGAGTACGGTTTGAGCCGGTGAAAACCGGTTTGAGATGTTCTGGTCCGGTTTCAGCCAGTATGAGACGGTCTGGTCTGGCTTGAGCCGGATTGAGCCGGTCTGTTACTGTTTGAGCCGGTCTGTTCCTGTTTGAGTCGAGTTTGAGCCATTCAAAACCGGTGTGAGCCGGTCTAGCCTGGTTTGAGTCCGGTTTCAGCCGGTCAAAACCGGTTTGAGCCTGTTTGTTCCGGTTTGAGTCCTTTTTGAGCCAGTCGAAACAGGTTTGAGCCGGTCTGGTCCAGTTTGAGTCCGGTTTGAGCCGGTCAAAACCGGTTTGAGCCGGTCTGGCCTGGTTTGAGTCCGGTTTGAGCAGGTCCAAACCGTTTTGAGCTGGTCTGGTCCGGATAAATATGGTCAAAACCGGTTTGAGTCTGTTTGAGCCGGTCAAAGCTGGTTTGAGCCAGTCTGGTCGGGTTTGAGTCCAGTTTGAGCCAGTCAAAACCGGTTTGAGCCGGTCTGGCCTGGATTGAGTGCTGTTTGAGCAGGTCAAAACCGTTTTGAGCTGGTCTGGTCCGGATAAATATGGTCAAAACCGGTTTGAGTCTGTTTGAGCCGGTCAAAACCGGTTTGAGCCAGTCTGGTCGGGTTTGAGTCCAGTTTGAGCCGGTCAAAACCGGTTTGAGCAGGTCTGGCCTGGTTTGATCTGGTCAAAACTCGTATGAGACCGGTTTCAGCCGGTGAAAACCGGTTTGAGATGTTCTGGTCCGGTTTGAGCCGGTTTGAGCCATTCTGGTCTGGTGTGAGCCGGTTTGAGCTGGTCTGTTCCTGTTTGAGCAGGTCTGTTCCTGTTTGAGTTTGGTTTGAACCGTTCAAAACCAGTTTGAGTTGGTCTAGTCCGGTATGAGTCTGGTTTGAGCCAGTCAAAATCGATTGGAGACGGTCTGGCCTGCTTTGATCTGGTCAAAACCCATATGAGTACGGTTTGAGGCGGTGAAAACCGGTTTGAGATGTTCTGGTCAGGTTTGAGGCAGTTTGAGCCGGTCTGGTCTGGCTTGAGCCGATTTGAGCCGGTCTGTTACTGTTTGAGCCGGTCTGTTCCTGTTTGAGTCCAGTTTGAGCCATTCAAAACCGGTGTGAGCCGGTCTAGTCCGGTTTGAGTCAGGTTTCAGGCGGTCAAAACCGGTTTGAGCCTGTTTGTTCCGGTTTGAGTCCTTTTTGAGCAAGTCAAAACCGGTTTGAGATGTTCTGGTCCGGTTTGAGTCCGGTTTG
>JAKFHT010002665.1:0-14237 GCA_023783455.1 Erythrocebus patas | reverse complement strand
ATTCATCTCACAGAGTTACATCTTTCCTTCAAGAAGCCTGTCGCTAATGCTGTTCTTGTGGAATTGGCAAATGATATTTGGAAGCCCATAGAGGCTATGGTGAAAAAGGAAATATCTTCAATTAAAACTGGAAAGAAGCTTGAGAAACTGCTTTGTGTTCTGATAATTCATCTCACAGAGTTACAGCTTTCACCTCAAGAAACCTTTCTCTAAGACTGTTCTTGTGGAATTTGCAAAGTGATATTTGGAAGCCCATAGAGGCAATGGTGAAAAAGGAAATATCTTCGTTAAAAACTGGAAAGAAGCTTTCTGAGAAACTGCTTTGTGTTCTGATAATTCATCTCACAGAGTTACAGCTTTCCTTCAAGAAGCCTGTCGCTAATGCTGTTCTTGTGGAATTGCAAAGTGATATTTGGAAGCCCTAGAGGGCTATGGTGAAAAAGGAAATATCTTCCTTAAAAACTGGAAAGAACCTTTCTGAGAAACTGCTTTGTGTTCTGTTTATTCATCTCACAGAGTTACAACTTTCACCTCAAGAAACCTTTCTCTAAGACTGTTCTTGTGGAATTCTCAAAGTGATATTTGGAAGCCCTAGAGGGCTATGGTGAAAAAGGAAATATCTTCCTTTAAAACTGGAAAGAAGCTTGAGAAACTGCTTTGTGTTCTGTAATTCATCTCACAGAGTTACATCTTTCCTTCAAGAAGCCTTTCTCTAAGGCTGTTCTTGTGGAATTCTCAAAGTGATATTTGGAAGCCCATAGAGGCTATGGTGAAAAAGGAAATATCTTCCATTAAAACTGGAAAGAAGCTTGAGAAACTGCTTTGTGTTCTGTTTATTCATCTCACAGAGTTACAGCTTTCCTTCAAGAAGCCTTTCTCTAAGACTGTTCTTGTGGAATTGGCAAAGTGATATTTGGAAGCCCATAGAGGGCTATGGTGAAAAAGGAAATATCTTCCGTTAAATACTGGAAAGAAGCTTTCTGAGAAACTGCTTTGTGTTCTGTTAATTCATCTCACAGAGTTACAGCTTTCCCTTCAAGAAGCCTTTCTCTAAGGCTGTTCTTGTGGAATTGGAAAAGTGATATTTTGAAGCCACTAGAGGGCTATGGTGAAAAAGGAAATATCTTCCATGAAATACTGGAAAGAAGCTTTCTGAGAAACTGCTTTGTGTTCTGTTAATTCATCTCACAGAGTTACAGCTTTCCCTTCAAGAAGCCTGTCGCTAAGTCTGTTCTTGTGGAATCGGCAAAGTGATATTTGGAAGCCCATAGAGGGCAATGGTGAAGAAGGAAATATCTTCCGTTAAAAACTGGAAAGAAGCTTTCTGAGAAACTGCTTTGTGTTCTGCTACTTCATCTCACAGAGTTACAGCTTTCCCTTCAAGAAGCCTTTTGCTAAGGCTGTTCTTGTGGAATTGGCAAAGTGATATTTGGAAGCCCATAGAGGGCTATGGTGAAAAAGGAAATATCTTCCGTTCAATACTGGAAAGAATCTTTCTGAGAAACTGCTTTGTGTTCTGTTTATTCATCTCACAGAGTTACATCTTTCCCTTCAAGAAGCCTGTCGCTAAGTCTGTTCTTGTGGAATTGGCAAAGTGATATTAGGAAGCCCTTAGAGGGCTATGGTAAAAAAAGAAATATCTTCCGTTAAAAACTGGAAAGAAGCTTTCTGAGAAATTGCTTTGTGTTCTGTTAATTCATCTCACAGAGTTACAACTTTCACCTCAAGAAACCTTTCTCTAAGACTATCCTGTGGAATTTGCAAAGTGATATTTGGAAGCCCATAGAGGGCTACGGTGAAAAAGGAAATATCTTCCTTTAAAAACTGGAAAGAAGCTTTATGAGAAACTGCTTTGTGTTCTGTTAATTCATCTCACAGAGTTACAGCTTTCCCTTCAAGAAGCCTGTCGCTAATGCTGTTCTTGTGGAATTCTCAAAGTGATATTTGGAAGCCCATAGAGGGCAATGGTGAAAAAGGAAATATCTTCTGTTAAATACTGGAAAGAAGCTCTCTGAGAAACTGCTTTGTGTTCTGATAATTCATCTCACAGAGTTACAGCTTTACCTTCAAGAAGCCTTTCTCGAAGACTGTTCTTGTGGAATTGGCAAAGTGATATTTGGAAGCCCATAGAGGCTATGGTGAAAAGGAAATATCTTCCGTTAAATACTGGAAAGAAGCTTTCTGAGAAACTGCTTTGTGTTCTGTTAATTCATCTCACAGAGTTACAGCTTTCCTCAAGAAGCCTTTCTCTAAGACTGTTCTTGTGGAATTGGCAAAGTGATATTTGGAAGCCCATAGAGGCAATGGTGAAAAAGGAAATATCTTCCGTTAAATACTGGAAAGAAGCTTTCTGAGAAACTGTTTGTGTTCTGTTAATTCATCTCACAGAGTTACAGCTTTCCTTCAAGAAGCCTTTCTCTAAGACTGTTCTTGTGGAATTGACAAATGATATTTGGAAGCCCATAGAGGGCTATGGTGAAAAAGGAAATATCTTCAATTAAAAACTGGAAAGAACCTTTCTGAGAAACTGCTTTGTGTGCTGTAAATTCATCTCACAGAGTTACATCTTTCCCTTCAAGAAGCCTGTCGCTACGTCTGTTCTTGTGGAATTGGCAAAGTGATATTTGGAAGCCCTTAGAGGGCAATGGTGAAAAAGGAAATATCTTCCGTTAAAAACTGGAAAGAAGCTTTCTGAGAAACTGCTTTGTGTTCTGTTAATTCATCTCACAGGGTTACAGCTATCCCTTCAAGAAGCCTTCCGCCAATGCTGTTCTTGTGGAATCGGCAAAGTGATATTTGGAAGCCCAGAGAGGGCAATGGTGAAAAAGGAAATATCTTCCGTTAAAAACTGGAAAGAAGCTTTCTGAGAAACTGCTTTGTGTTCTGTTAATTCATCTCACAGAGTTACAGCTTTCCCTTCAAGAAGCCTTTCGCTAAGGCTGTTCTTGTGGAATTGGCAAAGTGATATTTGGAAGCCCTTAGAGGGCTATGGTGAAAAGGAAATATCTTCCTTTAAAACTGGAAAGAAGCTTTCTGAGAAACTGCTTTGTGTTCTGTTAATTCATCTCACAGAGTTACATCTTTCCCTTCAAGAAGCCTGTCGCTAAGTCTGTTCTTGTGGAATTGGCAAAGTGATATTTGGAAGCCCATAGAGGGCAATGGTGAAAAAGGAATTACCTTCCGTTAAAAACTGGAAAGAAGCTTTCTGAGAAACTGCTTTGTGTTCTGTTAATTCATCACAGAGTTACAGCTTTCACCTTCAAGAAGCCTTTAACTAAGGCTGTTCTTGTGGAATTGGCAAAGTGATATTTGGAAGCCCATAGAGGGCTATGGTGAAAAAGGAAATATCTTCCGTTAAACACTGGAAAGAAGCTTTCTGAGAAACTGCTTTGTGTTCTGTTAATTCATCTCAGAGTTACATCTTTCCCTCAAGAAGCTTTCTCTAAGACTGTTCTTGTGGAATTGGCAAAGTGATATTTGGAAGCCCATAGAGGGCTATGGTGAAAAAGGAAATATCTTCCTTTAAAAACTGGAAAGAAGCTTTCTGAGAAACTGCTTTGTGTTCTGATAATTCATCTCACAGAGTTACATCTTTCCTTCAAGAAGCCTGTCGCTAAGGCTGTTCTTGTGGAATTTGCAAAGTGATATTTGGAAGCCCATAGAGGGCTATGGTGAAAAAGGAAATATCTTCAATTAAAAACTGGAAAGAAGCTTTCTGAGAAACTGCTTTGTGTTCTGTTAATTCATCTCACAGAGTTACAGCTTTCCCTTCAAGAAGCCTTTCGCTAAGGCTGCTCTTGTGGAATTGTCAAAGTGATATTTGGAAGCCCATAGAGGCTATGGTGAAAAAGGAAATATCTTCCGTTAAAAACTGGAAAGAAGGTTTCTGAGAAACTGCTTTGTGTTCTGTAATTCATCTCACAGAGTTACAGCTTTCCTTCAAGAAGCCTTTCGCTAATGCTGTTCTTGTGGAATTGGCAAAGTGATATTTGGAAGCCCATAGAGGCTATGGTGAAAAAGAAATATCTTCCGTTAAAAACTGGAAAGAAGCTTTCTGAGAAACTGCTTTGTGTTCTGTTAATTCATCTCACAGAGTTACAGCTTTCCTTCAAGAAGCCTTTCTAATCTGTTCTTGTGGAATTTGCAAAGTGATATTTGGAAGCCCATAGAGGGCTATGGTGAAAAAGGAAATATCTTCCTTTAAAAACTGGAAAGAAGCTTTCTGAGAAACTGCTTTGTGTTCTGATAATTCATCTCACAGAGTTACATCTTTCCCTTCAAGAAGCCTTTCGCTAAGGCTGTTCTTGTGGAATTGTCAAAGTGATATTTGGAAGCCCATAGAGGGCTATGGTGAAAAGGAAATATCTTCAATTAAAAACTGGAAAGAAGCTTTCTGAGAAACTGCTTTGTGTTCTGTTAATTCATCTCACAGAGTTACAGCTTTCCCTTCAAGAAGCCTTTCGCTAATGCTGTTCTTGTGGAATTGGCAAAGTGATATTTGGAAGCCCATAGAGGGCTATGGTGAAAAAGGAAATATCTTCCATTAAAACTGGAAAGAAGCTTTCTGAGAAACTGCTTTGTGTTCTGTTAATTCATCTCACAGAGTTACATCTTTCCCTTCAAGAAGCCTGTCGCTAAGTCTGTTCTTGTGGAATCGGCAAAGTGATATTTGTAAGCCCATAGAGGGCAATGGTGAAAAAGGAAATATCTTCCGTTAAAAACTGGAAAGAAGCTTTCTGAGAAACTGCTTTGTGTTCTGTTAATTCATCTCACAGATTTACAGCTTTCCCTTCAAGAAGACTTTCGCTAAGGCTGTTCTTGTGGTATTGGCAAAGTGATATTTGGAAGCCCATAGAGGGCTAAGGTGAAAAGGGAAATATCTTCCGTTAAAAACTGGAAAGAAGCTTTATGAGAAACTGCTTTGTGTTCTGTTAATTCATCTCACAGAGTTACAGCTTTCCCTTCAAGAAGCCTTTCGCTAAGACTGTTCTTGTGGAATTGCAAGTGATATTTGGAAGCCCTATAGGGCTAAGGTGAAAAGGGAAATATCTTCCGTTAAAAACTGGAAAGAAGCTTTATGAGAAACTGCTTTGTGTTCTGTTAATTCATCTCACAGAGTTACAGCTTTCCCTTCAAGAAGCCTGTCGCTAATGCTGTTCTTGTGGAATTCTCAAAGTGATATTTGGAAGCCCATAGAGGGCAATGGTGAAAAAGGAAATATCTTCCGTTAAATACTGGAAAGAAGCTCTGAGAAACTGCTTTGTGTTCTGCTAATTCATCTCACAGAGTTACAGCTTTCACCTCAAGAAGCCTTTCTCTAAGACTGTTCTTGTGGAATTGCAAAGTGATATTTGGAAGCCCATAGAGGGCAATGGTGAAAAGGAAATATCTTCCGTTAAATACTGGAAAGAAGTTTTCTGAGAAACTGTTTGTGTTCTGTTAATTCATCTCACAGAGTTACAGCTTTCCCTCAAGAAGCCTTTCGCTAAGACTGTTCTTGTGGAATTGACAAATGATATTTGGAAGCCCATAGAGGGCTATGGTGAAAAGGAAATATCTTCAATTAAAACTGGAAAGAACCTTTCTGAGAAACTGCTTTGTGTTCTGTAAATTCATCTCACAGAGTTACATCTTTCCTTCAAGAAGCCTGTCGCTAATCTGTTCTTGTGGAATTGGCAAAGTGATATTTGGAAGCCCATAGAGGGCAATGGTAAAAAGGAAATATCTTCCGTTAAAAACTGGAAAGAAGCTTTATGAGAAACTGCTTTGTGTTCTGTTAATTCATCTCACAGAGTTACAGCTTTCCTTCAAGAAGCCTTTCGCCAATGCTGTTCTTGTGGAATTGGCAAAGTGATATTTGGAAGCCCATAGAGGGCAATGGTGAAAAAGGAAATATCTTCCGTTAAAAACTGGAAAGAAGCTTTATGAGAAACTGCTTTGTGTTCTGTTAATTCATCTCACAGAGTTACAGCTTTCCCTTCAAGAAGCCTTTCGCTAATGCTGTTCTTGTGGAATTGGCAAAGTGATATTTGGAAGCCCATAGAGGGCAATGGTGAAAAAGGAAATATCTTCCGTTAAAAACTGGAAAGAAGCTTTCTGAGAAACTGCTTTGTGTTCTGTTAATTCATCTCACAGAGTTACAGCTTTCCCTTCAAGAAGCCTTTCGCTAAGGCTGTTCTTGTGGAATTGGCAAAGTGATATTTGGAAGCCCTTAGAGGGCTATGGTGAAAAAGGAAATAACTTCCATTGAAACAGGAAAGAAGCTTTCTGAGAAACTGCTTTGTGTTCTGTTAATTCATCTCACAGAGTTACATCTTTCCCTTCAAGAAGCCTGTCGCTAAGTCTGTTCTTGTGGAATTGGCAAAGTGATATTTGGAAGCCCTTAGAGGGCAATGGTGAAAAAGGAAATATCTTCCGTTAAAAACTGGAAAGAAGCTTTCTGAGAAACTGCTTTGTGTTCTGTTACTTCAACTCACAGAGTTGCAGCTTTCCCTTCAAGAAGCCTTTAACTAAGGCTGTTCTTGTGGAATTGGCAAAGTGATATTTGGAAGCCCATAGAGGGCTATGGTGAAAAAGGAAATATCTTCCGTTAAACACTGGAAAGAAGCTTTCTGAGAAACTGCTTTGTGTTCTGTTAATTCATCTCACAGAGTTACATCTTTCACCTCAAGAAGCTTTTCTCTAAGACTGTTGTTGTGGAATTTGCAAAGTGATATTTGGAAGCCCATAGAGGGCTACGGTGAAAAAGGAAATATCTTCCTTTAAAAACTGGAAAGAAGCTTTCTGAGAAACTGCTTTGTGTTCTGATAATTCATCTCACAGAGTTACATCTTTCCCTTCAAGAAGCCTGTCGCTAAGTGTGTTCTTGTGGAATTTGCAAAGTGATATTTGGAAGCCCATAGAGGGCTATGGTGAAAAAGGAAATATCTTCAATTAAAAACTGGAAAGAAGCTTTCTGAGAAACTGTTTTGTGTTCTGTTAATTCATCTCACAGAGTTACAGCTTTCCCTTCAAGAAGCCTTTCGCTAAGGCTGTTCTTGTGGAATTGGCAAAGTGATATTTGGAAGCCCAAACATTGCTATGGTGAAAAAGCAAATATCTTCCGTTAAAAACTGTAAAGAAGCTTTCTGAAAACTGCTTTGTGTTCTCTTAAGTCATCTAACAGAGTTACAGCTTTCCCTTCAAGAAGCCTTTCGCTAATGCTGTTCTTCTGGAATTGGCAAAGTGATATTTGGAAGCCCATAGAGGGCTATGGTGAAAAAGGAAATATCTTCCGTTAAAAACTGGAAAGAAGCTTTCTGAGAAACTGCTTTGTGTTCTGTAAATTCATCACACAGAGTTACAGCTTTCACCTCAAGAAGCCTTTCTCTTAAACTGTTCTTGTGGAATTTGCAAAGTGATATTTGGAAGCCCATACAGGGCTATGGTGAAAAAGGAAATATCTTCCTTTTAAAACTGGAAAGAAGCTTTCTGAGAAACTGCTTTGTGTTCTGATAATTCATCTCACCGAGTTACATCTTTCCCTTCAATAAGCCTTTCGCTAAGGCTGTTCTTGTGGAATTGGCAAAGTGATATTTGGAAGCCCATAGAGGGCTATGGTGAAAAAGGAAATATCTTCAATTAAAAACTGGAAAGAACCTTTCTGAGAAACTGCTTTGTGTTCTGTTAAGTCATCTCACAGAGTTACAGCTTTCCCTTCAAGAAGCCTTTCGCTAATGCTGTTCTTGTGGAATTGGCAAAGTGATATTTGGAAGCCCATAGAGGGCTATGGTGAAAAAGGAAATATGTTCCATTAAAAACTGGAAAGAAGCTTTCTGAGAAACTGCTTTGTGTTCTGTTAATTCATCTCACAGAGTTACATCTTTCCCTTCAAGAAGGCTGTCGCTAAGTCTGTTCCTGTGGAATTGGCAACGTGATATTTGGAAGCCCATAGAGGGCTATGGTGAAAAAGGAAATATCTTCCGTTAAAAACTGGAAAGAAGCTTTCTGAGAAACTGCTTTGTGTTCTGTTACTTCATCTCACAGAGTTACAGCTTTCCCTTCAAGAAGCCTTTCATTAAGGCTGTTCTTGTGGAATTGGCAAAGTGTTATTTGCAAGCCCATACAGGGCTATGGTGATAAAGGAAATATCTTCCGTTAAAAAGTGGAAAGAAGCTTTCTGAGAAACTGCTTTGTGTTCTGTTAATTCATCTCACAGAGTTACATCTTTCACCTAAACAAGACTTTCTCTAAGACTGTTCTTGTGGAATTTGCAAGGTGATATTTGGAAGCCCATAGAGGGCTAAGGTGAAAAAGGAAATATCTTCCTTTAAAAACTGGAAAGAAGCTTTATGAGAAACTGCTTTGTGTTCTGTTAATTCATCTCACAGAGTTACAGCTTTCCCTTCAAGAAGCCTGTCGCTAATGCTGTTCTTGTGGAATTCTCAAAGTGATATTTGGAAGCCCATAGAGGGCAATGGTGAAAAAGGAAATATCTTCTGTTAAATACTGGAAAGAAGCTCTCTGAGAAACTGCTTTGTGTTCTGCTAATTCATCTCACAGAGTTACAGCTTTCCCTTCAAGAAGCCTTTCTCGAAGACTGTTCTTGTGGAATTGGCAAAGTGATATTTGGAAGCCCATAGAGGGCTATGGTGAAAAAGGAAATATCTTCCGTTAAATACTGGAAAGAAGCTTTCTGAGAAACTGCTTTGTGTTCTGTTAATTCATTTCACAGAGTTACAGCTTTCACCTCAAGAAGCCTTTCTCTAAGACTGTTCTTGTGGAATTTGCAAAGTGATATTTGGAAGCCCATAGAGGGCAATGGTGAAAAAGGAAATATCTTCCGTTAAATACTGGAAAGAAGTTTTCTGAGAAACTGTTTGTGTTCTGTTAATTCATCTCACAGAGTTACAGCTTTCCCCTCAAGAAGCCTTTCTCTAAGACTGTTCTTGTGGAATTGACAAATGATATTTGGAAGCCCATAGAGGGCTATGGTGAAAAAGGAAATATCTTCAATTAAAAACTGGAAAGAACCTTTCTGAGAAACTGCTTTGTGTGCTGTAAATTCATCTCACAGAGTTACATCTTTCCCTTCAAGAAGCCTGTCGCTACGTCTGTTCTTGTGGAATTGGCAAAGTGATATTTGGAAGCCCTTAGAGGGCAATGGTAAAAAAGGAAATATCTTCCGTTAAATACTGGAAAGAAGCTTTATGAGAAACTGCTTTGTGTTCCGTTAATTCATCTCACAGAGTTACAGCTTTCCCTTCAAGAAGCCTTTCGCCAATGCTGTTCTTGTGGAATTGGCAAAGTGATATTTGGAAGCCCATAGAGGGCTATGGTGAAAAACGAAATATCTTCCGTTAAAAACTGGAAAGAAGATTTCTGAGAAACTGCTTTGTGTTCTGTTAATTCATCTCACAGAGTTACAGCTTTCCCTTCAAGAAGCCTTTCGCTAAGGCTGTTCTTGTGGAATTGGCAAAGTGATATTTGGAAGCCCTTAGAGGGCTACGGTGAAAAAGGAAATAACTTCCATTGAAACAGGAAAGAAGCTTTCTGAGAAACTGCTTTGTGTTCCGTTAATTCATCTCACAGAGTTACATCTTTCCCTTCAAGAAGCCTGTCGCTAAGTCTGTTCTTGTGGAATTGGCAAAGTGATATTTGGAAGCCCTTAGAGGGCAATGGTGAAAAAGGAATTATCTTCCGTTAAAAACTGGAAAGAAGCTTTCTGAGAAACTGCTTTGTGTTCTGTTACTTCAACTCACAGAGTTGCAGCTTTCCCTTCAAGAAGCCTTTAACTAAGGCTGTTCTTGTGGTATTGGCAAAGTGATATTTGGAAGCCCATAGAGGGCTATGGTGAAAAAGGAAATATCTTCCGTTAAACACTGGAAAGAAGCTTTCTGAGAAACTGCTTTGTGTTCTGTTAATTCATCTCAGAGTTACATCTTTCACCTCAAGAAGCTTTTCTCTAACACTGTTGTTGTGGAATTTGCAAAGTGATATTTGGAAGCCCATAGAGGGCTACGGTGAAAAAGGAAATATCTTCCTTTAAAAACTGGAAAGAAGCTTTCTGAGAAGCTGCTTTGTGTTCTGATAATTCATCTCACAGAGTTACATCTTTCCCTTCAAGAAGCCTGTCGCTAAGTGTGTTCTTGTGGAATTTGCAGAGTGATATTTGGAAGCTCATAGAGGGCTATGGTGAAAAAGGAAATATCTTCAATTAAAAACTGGAAAGAAGCTTTCTGAGAAACTGTTTTGTGTTCTGTTAATTCATCTCACAGAGTTACAGCTTTCCCTTCAAGAAGCCTTTCGCTAAGGCTGTTCTTGTGGAATTGTCAAAGTGATATTTTGAAGCCCAAACATTGCTATGTTGAAAAAGCAAATATCTTCCGTTAAAAACTGGAAAGAAGGTTTCTGAAAACTGCTTTGTGTTCTCTTAAGTCATCTAACAGAGTTACAGCTTTCCCTTCAAGAAGCCTTTCGCTAATGCTGTTCTTGTGGAATTGGCAAAGTGATATTTGGAAGCCCATAGAGGGCTGTGGTGAAAAATGAAATATCTTCCGTTAAAAACTGGAAAGAAGCTTTCTGAGAAACTGCTTTGTGTTCTGTAAATTCATCACACAGAGTTACAGCTTTCAACTCAAGAAGCCTTTCTCTTAATCTGTTCTTGTGGAATTTGCAACGTGATATTTGGAAGCCCTTACAGGGCTATGGTGAAAAAGGAAATATCTTCCTTTAAAATTGGAAAGAAGCTTTCTGAGAAACTGCTTTGTGTTCTGATAATTCATCTCACAGCGTTAAATCTTTCCCTTCAATAAGCCTTTCGCTAAGGCTGTTCTTGTGGAATTGTCAAAGTGATATTTGGAAGCCCATAGAGGGCTATGGTGAAAAAGGAAATATCTTCAATTAAAAACTGGAAAGAACCATTCTGAGAAACTGCTTTGTGTTCTGTTAAGTCATCTCACAGAGTTACAGCTTTCCCTTCAAGAAGCCTTTCGCTAATGCTGTTATTGTGGAATTGGCAAAGTGATATTTGGAAGCCCATAGAGGGCTATGGTGAAAAAGGAAATATGTTCCATTAAAAACTGGAAAGAAGCTTTCTGAGAAACTGCTTTGTGTTGTGTTAATTCATCTCACAGAGTTACATCTTTCCCTTCAAGAAGGCTGTCGCTAAGTCTGTTCCTTTGGAATTGGCAACGTGATATTTGGAAGCCCATAAAGGGCTATGGTGAAAAAGGAAATATCTTCCGTTAAAAACTGGAAAGAAGCTTTCTGAGAAACTGCTTTGTGTTCTGTTACTTCATCTCACAGAGTTACAGCTTTCCCTTCAAGAAGCCTTTCATTAAGGCTGTTCTTGTGGAATTGGCAAAGTGTTATTTGCAAGCCCATACAGGGCTATGGTGATAAAGGAAATATCTTCCGTTAAAAAGTGGAAAGAAGCTTTCTGAGAAACTGCTTTGTGTTCTGTTAATTCATCTCACAGAGTTACATCTTTCACCTCAAGAAGACTTTCTCTAAGACTGTTCTTGTGGAATTTGCAAGGTGATATTTGGAAGCCCTTAGAGGGCTGCGGTGAAAAAGGAAATATCTTCCTTTAAAAACTGGATAGAAGCTTTCTGAGAAACTGCTTTGTGTTCTGATAATTCATCTCACAGAGTTACATCTTTCCCTTCAAGAAGCCTGTCGCTACGTCTGTTCTTGTGGAATTGGCAAAGTGATATTTGGAAGCCCATAGAGGGCAATGGTGAAAAAGGAATATCTTCCGTTAAAAAACTGGAAAGAAGATTTCTGAGAAACTGCTTTGTGTTCTGTTAATTCAACTCACAGAGTTACAGCTTTCCCTTCAAGAAGCCTTTCGCTAAGGCTGTTCTTGTGGAATTGGCAAAGTGTTATTTGCAAGCCCTTAGAGGGCTATGGTGAAAAAGGAAATAACTTCCATTAAAAACAAGAAAGAAGCTTTCTGAGAAACTGCTTTGTGTTCTGTTACTTCATCTCACAAAGTTACATCTTTCCCTTCAAGAAGCCTGTCGCTAAGTCTGTTCTTTTGGAATTGGCAAAGTGATATTTGGAAGCCCTTAGAGGGCAATGGTGAAAAAGGAAATATCTTCCGTTAAAAACTGGAAAGAAGCTTTCTGAGAAACTGCTTTGTGTTCTGTTAATTCATCTCACAGATTTTCATCTTTCACCTCAAGAAGCTTTTCTGTAAGGCTGTTCTTGTGGAATTGGCAAAGGATATTTGGAAGCCCAGAGGGCTATGGTGAAAAAGGAAATAACTTCCATTAAAAACAAGAAAGAAGCTTTCTGAGAAACTGCTTTGTGTTCTGTTACTTCATCTCACAAAGTTACATCTTTCCCTTCAAGAAGCCTGTCGCTAAGTCTGTTCTTTTGGAATTGGCAAAGTGATATTTGGAAGCCCTTAGAGGGCAATGGTGAAAAAGGAAATATCTTCCGTTAAAAACTGGAAAGAAGCTTTCTGAGAAACTGCTTTGTGTTCTGTTAATTCATCTCACAGATTTTCATCTTTCACCTCAAGAAGCTTTTCTGTAAGGCTGTTCTTGTGGAATTGGCAAAGGGATATTTGGAAGCCCATAGAGGGCTATGGTGAAAAAGGAAATATCTTCCGTTCAAAACTGGAAAGAAGCTTTCTGAGAAACTGCTCTGTGTTCTGTGAATTTATCTCACAGAGTTACATCTTTCCTTCAAGAAGCCTTTCGTTAAGGCTGTTCTTGTGGAATTGGCAAGGATATTTGGAAGCCCATAGAGGGCTATGGTGAAAAGGAAATATCTTCCGTTCCAAACTGGAAAGAAGCTTTCTGAGAAACTGCTCTGTGTTCTGTGAATTCATCTCACAGAGTTACATCTTTCGCTTCAAGAAGCCTTTCGCTAAGGCTGTTATTGTGGAATTGGCAAAGGGATATTTGGAAGCCCATAGAGGGCTATGGTGAAAAAGGAAATGTCTTCCGTTCAAAACTGGAAAGAAGCTGTCTGGGAAACTTCTCTGTGTTCTGTGAATTCATCTCACAGAGTTACATCTTTCACTTCAAGAAGCCTTTCGTTAAGGCTGTTCTTATGAATTGGGAAAGGATATTTGGAAGCCCATAGAAGGCTATGGTGAAAAGGAAATATCTTCCTTTCAAAACTGGAAAGAAGCTTTCTGAGAAACTGCTCTGTGTTCTGTGAATTCATCTCACAGAGTTACATCTTTCACTTCAAGAAGCCTTTCGTTAAGGCTGTTCTTGCGGAATTGGGAAAGGGATATTTGGAAGCCCATAGAAGGCTATGGTGAAAAAGGAAATATCTTCCGTACAAAACTGGAAAGAAGCTTTCTGAGAAACTGCTCTGTGTTCTGTGAATTCATCTCACAGAGTTACATCTTTCCTTCAAGAAGCCTTTCGCTAAGGCTGTTCTTGTGGAATTGGCAAAGGGATATTTGGAAGCCCATAGAGGGCTATGGTGAAAAAGGAAATATCTTCCGTTCAAAACTGGAAAGAAGCTTTCTGAGAAACTGCTCTGTGTTCTGTGAATTCATCTCACAGAGTTACATCTTTCCCTTCAAGAAGCCTTTCGCTAAGGCTGTTCTTGTGGAATTGGCAAAGGATATTTGGAAGCCCATAGAGGGCTATGGTGAAAAAGGAAATATCTTCCGTTCAAAACTGGAAAGAAGCTTTCTGAGAAACTGCTCTGTGTTCTGTGAATTCATCTCACAGAGTTACATCTTTCCTTTAAGAAGCCTTTCGCTAAGGCTGCTCTTGTGGAATTGGCAAAGGGATATTTGGAAGCCCATAGAGGGCTATGGTGAAAAAGGAAATATCTTCCGTTCAAAACTGGAAAGAAGCTTTCTGAGAAACTGCTCTGTGTTCTGTGAATTCATCTCACAGAGTTACATCTTTCCTTCAAAAAGCCTTTCGCTAAGGCTGTTCTTGTGAATTGGCAAAGGATATTTGGAAGCCCATAGAGGGCTATGGTGAAAAGGAAATATCTTCCGTTCAAAACTGGAAAGAAGCTTTCTGAGAAACTGCTCTGTGTTCTGTGAATTCATCTCACAGAGTTACATCTTTCCCTTCAAGAAGCCTTTCGCTAAGGCTGTTCTTGTGGAATTGGCAAAGGATATTTGGAAGCCCATAGAGGGCTATGGTGAAAAAGGAAATATCTTCCGTTCAAAACTGGAAAGAAGCTTTCTGAGAAACTGCTCTGTGTTCTGTGAATTCATCTCACAGAGTTACATCTTTCACTTCAAGAAGCCTTTCATTGAGGCTGTTCTT
>JAKFHT010002664.1:0-14245 GCA_023783455.1 Erythrocebus patas | reverse complement strand
CAAGGCTGTTCTTGTGGAATTTGCAAAGTGATATTTGGAAGCCCAGAGGGCTATGGTGAAAAAGGAAATATCTTCGGTTAAAAACTGGAAAGAAGCTTTCTGAGAAACTGCTCTGTGTTCTGTTAATTCATCTCAGAGTTACATCTTTCCTTCAAAGCCTTTCGCTAAGTCTGTTCTTGTGGAATTGGCAAAGGATATTTGGAAGCCCAGAGGGCTATGGTGAGAATGGAAATATCTTCGGTTAAAAACTGGAAAGAAGCTTGAGAAACTGCTCTGTGTTCTGTTAATTCATCTCACAGAGTTACAGCTTTCACCTCAAGAAGCCTTTCGCTAAGCTGTTCTTGTGGAATTTGCAAAGTGATATTTGGAAGCCCATAGAGGCTATGGTGAAAAAGGAAATATCTTCGATTAAAAACTGGAAAGAAGCTTTCTGAGAAACTGCTTTGTGTTCTGTTAATTCATCTCAGAGTTACATCTTTCCTTCAAAAGCCTTTCGCTAAGCTGTTCTTGTGGAATTTGCAAAGTGATATTTGGAAGCCCATAGAGGGCTATGGTGAGAATGGAAATATCTTCGGTTAAAAACTGGAAAGAAGCTTGAGAAACTGCTCTGTGTTCTGTTAATTCATCTCAGAGTTACATCTTTCCTTCAAGAAGCATTTCGCTAATGCTGTTCTTGTGGAATTGGCAAAGTGATATTTGAAAGCCTTTAGAGGGCTATGGTTAAAACGGAATTATCTTCCGTTAAATACTGGAAAGGAGGTTTCTGAGAAACTGCTTTGTGTTCTGTTAATTCATCTCACAGAGTTACAGCTTTCACCTCAAGAAGCCTTTCTATAAGACTATTCTTGTGGAATTTGCAAAGTTATATTTGGAATCCCATAGAGGGCTATGGTGAAAATGGAAATATGTTCCTTCAAGAATTGGAAAGAAGCTTTCTGAGAAACTGCTTTGTGTTCTGATAATATATCTCACAGAGTTACATCTTTCCCTTCAATAAGCCGTTCGCTAAGGCTGTTCTTGTGGAATTGGCAAAGTGATATTTGGCAGCCCAGAGAGGGATATGGTTAAAAAGGAAATATGTTCCATTAAAAACTGGAAAGAAGCTTTCTGAGAAACAGCTTTGTGTTCTGTTAATTCATCTCACAGAGTTACATGTTCCCCTTCAAGAAGCCTTTCGCTAAGGCTGTTCTTGTGGAATTGGCAAAGTGATATTTGGAAGCCCAGAGAGGGCTATGGTTAAAAAGGAAATATCTTCGATTAAAAACTGGAAAGAAGCTTTCTGAGAAACTGCTTTGTGTTCTGTTAATTCATCTCACAGAGTTACATGTTTTCCTTCAAGAAGCCTCTCGCTAAGGCTGTTCTTGTGGAATTGGCAAAGTGATATTTGGAAGCCCATAGAGGGCTATGGTGAAAAAAGAAATATCTTCCTTTAAAAACGGGAAAGAAGCTTTCTGAGAAACTGCTTTGTGTTCTGATAATTCATCTCACAGAGTTACATCTTTCCCTTCAATAAGCCTTTCGCTAAGGCTGTTCTTGTGGAATTGGCAAAGTGATATTTGGAAGCCCATAGAGGCTATGGTGAAAAGGAAATATCTTCGATTAAAAACAGGAAAGAAGCTTTCTGAGAAACTGCTTTGTGTTCTGTTAATTCATCTCACAGAGTTACATCTTTCCCTTCAAGAAGCCTTTCGGGAATGCTGTTCTTGTGGAATTGGCAAAGTGATATTTGGAAGCCCATAGAGGGCTATGGTGAAAAGGAAATACCTTCCTTTAAAAACTGGAAAGAAGCTGTCTGAGAAACTGCTTTGTGTTCTGATAATTCATCTCACAGAGTTACATCTTTCCTTCAAGAAGCCTTCGCTAAGGCTGTTCTTGTGGAATTGCAAAGTGATATTTGGAAGCCCATAGAGGGCTATGGTGAAAAGGAAATATCTTCGATTAAAAACTGGAAAGAAGCTTTCTGAGAAACTGCTTTGTGTTCTGTTAATTCATCTCACAGAGTTACAGCTTTCACCTCAAGAAGCCTTTCTCTAAGACTGTTCTTGTGGAATTTGCAAAGTGATATTTGGAAGCCCCTAGGGGGCTATGGTGAAAAAGGAAATATCTTCCTTTAAAAACTGGAAAGAAGCATTCTGAGAAACTGCTTTGTGTTCTGATAATTCATCTCACAGATTACATCTTTCCCTTCAATAAGGCTTTCGCTAAGGCTGTTCTTGTGGAATTGGAAAAGTGATATTTGGAAGCCCATAGAGGGCTACGGTGAAAAAGGAAATATCTTCGGTTAAAAACTGGAAAGAAGCTTTCTGAGAAACTGCTTTGTGTTCTGATAATTCATCTCACAGAGTTACATCTTTCCCTTCAATATGCCTTTCTCTAAGACTGTTCTTGTGCAATTGGCCAAGTGATATTTGGAAGCCCATAGAGGGCTATGGTGAGAATGGAAATATCTTCGGTTAAAAACTGAAAAGAAGCTTTCTGAGAAACTGCTTTGTGTTCTGTTAATTCATCTCACAGAGTTACAGCTTTCACCTCAAGAAGCCTTTCTCTAAGGCGGTTCTTGTGGAATTGGCAAAGTGATATTTGGAAGCCCATAGTAGGCTATGTTGAAAAAGGAAATATCTTCCGTTAAAAACTGGAAAGAAGCTTTCTGAGAAAGTGCTTTGTGTTCTGTTAATTCATTTCACAGAGTTACATCTTTCCTTCAAAAGCCTTTCGCTAATGCTGTTCTTGTGGAATTGGTAAAGTGATATTTGAAAGCCTTTAGAGGGCTGTGGTTAAAACGGAAATATCTTCCGTTAAATACTGGAAAGGAGGTTTCTGAGAAACTGCTTTGTGTTCTGTTAATTCATCTCACAGAGTTACAGCTTTCACCTCAAGAAGCCTTTCTATAAGACTATTCTTGTGGAATTTGCAAAGTTATATTTGGAATCCCATAGAGGGCTATGGTGAAAATGGAAATATCTTCCGTTCAAAACTGGAAAGAAGCTTTCTGAGAAACTGCTTTGTGTTCTGATAATTCATCTCACAGAGTTACATCTTTCCCTTCAATAAGCCGTTCGCTAAGGCTGTTCTTGTGGAATTGGCAAAGTGATATTTGGAAGCCCTTAGAGGGCTATGGTGAAAAAGGAAATATCTTCGATTAAAAACAGGAAAGAAGCTTTCTGAGAAACTGCTTTGTGTTCTGTTAATTCATCTCACAGAGTTACATCTTTCCCTTCAAGAAGCCTTTCGGGAATGCTGTTCTTGTGGAATTGGCAAAGTGATATTTGGAAGCCCATAGAGGGCTATGGTGAAAAAGGAAATACCTTCCTTTAAAAACTGGAAAGAAGCTGTCTGAGAAACTGCTTTGTGTTCTGATAATTCATCTCACAGAGTTACATCTTTCCCTTCAACAAGCCGTTCGCTAAGGCTGTTCTTGTGGAATTCGTAGAGTGATATTTGGAAGCCCATAGAGGGCTGTGGTGAAAAAGGATATATCTTCGATTAAAAACTGGAAAGAAGCTTTCTGAGAATCTGATTTGTGTTCTGTTAATTCATCTCACAGAGTTACATCTTTCCCTTCAAGAAGCCTTTCGCTAAGGCTGTTCTTGTGGAATTTGCAAAGTGATATTTGGAAGCCCATAGAGGGCTATGGTGAAAAAGAAAATATCTTCGGTTAAAAACTGGAAAGAAGCTTTCTGAGAAACTACTTTGTGTTCTGTTAATTCATCTCAAAGAGTTACATCTTTTCCTTCAAGAAGCCTGTCACTAAGGCTGTTCTTGTAGAATTGGCAAAGTGATATTTGGAAGCCCATAGAGGGCAATGGTGAAAAAGGAAATATCTTCCGTTAAAAACTGGAAAGAAGCTTTCTGAGAAACTGCTTTGTGTTCTGTTAATACATCTCACAGAGTTACATCTTTCCCTTCAAGAAGCCTTTCGCTAATGCTGTTCTTGTGGAATTGGCAAAGTGATATTTGGAAGCCCATAGAGGGCTATGGTGAAAAAGGAAATATCTTCGATTAAAAACTGGAAAGAAGCTTTCTGAGAAACTGCTTTGTGTTCTGTTAATTCATCTCACAGAGTTACATCTTTCCCTTCAAGAAGCCTTTCGCTAATGCTATTCTTGTGGAATTGGCAAAGTGATATTTGGAAGCCCATAGAGGGCTATGGTGAAAAAGGAAATATCTTCGATTAAAAACCGCAAAGAAGCTTTCTGAGAAACTGCTTTGTGTTCTGTTAATTCATCTCACAGAGTTACAGCTTTCCCCTCAGGAAGCCTTTCTCTAAGACTGTTCTTGTGGAATTGGCAAAGTGATATTTGGAAGCCCATAGAGGGCTATGTTGAAAAAGGAGATATCTTCCTTTAAAAACTGGAAAGAAGCTTTCTGAGAAACTGCTTTGTGTTCTGATAATTCATCTCACAGAGTTACATCTTTCCCTTCAATATGCCTTTCTCGAAGACTGTTCTTGTGCAATTGGCCAAGTGATATTTGGAAGCCCATAGAGGGCTATGGTGAGAATGGAAATATCTTCGGTTAAAACTGAAAGAAGCTTTCTGAGAAACTGCTTTGTGTTCTGTTAATTCATCTCACAGAGTTACAGCTTTCCCTCAAGAAGCCTTTCTCTAAGGCTGTTCTTGTGGAATTGGCAAAGTGATATTTGGAAGTCCATAGAGGGCTATGGTGAAAAGGAAATATCTTCCGTTAAAACTGGAAAGAAGCTTTCTGAGAAAGTGCTTTGTGTTCTGTTAATTCATCTCACAGAGTTACATCTTGCCCTTCAAGAAGCCTTTCGCTAATGCTGTTCTTGTGGAATTGGCAAAGTGATATTTGAAAGCCTTTAGAGGGCTATGGTTAAAACGGAAATATCTTCCGTTAAATACTGGAAAGGAGGTTTCTGAGAAACTGCTTTGTGTTCTGTTAATTCATCTCACAGAGTTACAGCTTTCACCTCAAGAAGCCTTTCTATAAGACTATTCTTGTGGAATTTGCAAAGTTATATTTGGAATCCCATAGAGGGCTATGGTGAAAATGGAAATATCTTCCTTTAAAAACTGGAAAGAAGCTTTCTGAGAAACTGCTTTGTGTTCTGATAATTCATCTCACAGAGTTACATCTTTCCTTCAATAAGCCTTCGCTAAGGCTGTTCTTGTGGAATTGGCAAAGTGATATTTGAAGCCCATAGAGGGCTATGGTTAAAAGGAAATATGTTCCATTAAAAACTGGAAAGAAGTTTTCTGAGAAAGTGCTTTGTGTTCTGTTAATTCATCTCACAGAGTTACATCTTTTCCTTCAAGAAGGCTTTCGCTAAGGCTGTTCTTGTGGAATTGGCAAAGTGATATTTGGAAGCCCTTAGAGAGCAATGGTTAAAACGGAATTATCTTCCGTTAAATACTGGAAAGGAGGTTTCTGAGAAACTGCTTTGTGTTCTGTTAATTCATCTCACAGAGTTACAGCTTTCACCTCAAGAAGCCTTTCTATAAGACTATTCTTGTGGAATTTGCAAAGTTATATTTGGAATCCCATAGAGGGCTTTGGTGAAAATGGAAATATGTTCCTTCAAAAATTGGAAAGAAGCTTTCTGAGAAACTGCTTTGTGTTCTGATAATATATCTCACAGAGTTACATCTTTCCCTTCAATAAGCCGTTCGCTAAGGCTGTTCTTGTGGAATTGGCAAAGTGATATTTGGCAGCCCAGAGAGATATGGTTAAAAAGGAAATATGTTCCATTAAAAACTGGAAAGAAGCTTTCTGAGAAACAGCTTTGTGTTCTGTTAATTCATCTCACAGAGTTACATGTTCCCCTTCAAGAAGCCTTTCGCTAAGGCTGTTCTTGTGGAATTTGCAAAGTGATATTTGGAAGCCCAGAGAGGGCTATGGTTAAAAAGGAAATATCTTCGATTAAAAACTGGAAAGAAGCTTTCTGAGAAACTGCTTTGTGTTCTGTTAATTCATCTCACAGAGTTACAAGTTTTCCTTCAAGAAGCCTCTCGCTAAAGCTGTTCTTGTGGAATTGGCAGAGTGATATTTGGAAGCCCATAGAGGGCTATGGTGAAAAAAGAAATATCTTCCTTTAAAAACGGGAAAGAAGCTTTCTGAGAAACTGCTTTGTGTTCTGATAATTCATCTCACAGAGTTACATCTTTCCCTTCAATAAGCCGTTCGCTAAGGCTGTTCTTGTGGAATTGGCAAAGTGATATTTGGAAGCCCTTAGAGGGCTATGGTGAAAAAGGAAATATCTTCGATTAAAAACAGGAAAGAAGCTTTCTGAGAAACTGCTTTGTGTTCTGTTAATTCATCTCACAGAGTTACATCTTTCCCTTCAAGAAGCCTTTCGGGAATGCTGTTCTTGTGGAATTGGCAAAGTGATGTTTGGAAGCCCATAGAGGGCTATGGTGAAAAAGGAAATACCTTCCTTTAAAAACTGGAAAGAAGCTGTCTGAGAAACTGCTTTGTGTTCTGATAATTCATCTCACAGAGTTACATCTTTCCCTTCAACAAGCCGTTCGCTAAGGCTGTTCTTGTGGAATTCGTAGAGTGATATTTGGAAGCCCATAGAGGGCTATGGTGAAAAAGGATATATCTTCGATTAAAAACAGGAAAGAAGCTTTCTGAGAATCTGATTTGTGTTCTGTTAATTCATCTCACAGAGTTACATCTTTCCCTTCAAGAAGCCTTTCGCTAAGGCTGTTCTTGTGGAATTTGCAAAGTGATATTTGTAAGCCCATAGAGGTCTATGGTGAAAAAGAAAATATCTTCGGTTAAAAACTGGAAAGAAGCTTTCTGAGAAACTACTTTGTGTTCTGTTAATTCATCTCAAAGAGTTACATCTTTTCCTTCAAGAAGCCTGTCACTAAGGCGGTTCTTGTAGAATTGGCAAAGTGATATTTGGAAGCCCATAGAGGGCAATGGTGAAAAAGGAAATATCTTCCGTTAAAAACTGGAAAGAAGCTTTCTGAGAAACTGCTTTGTGTTCTGTTAATACATCTCACAGAGTTACATCTTTCCTTTCAAGAAGCCTTTCGCTAATGCTGTTCTTGTGGAATTGGCAAAGTGATATTTGGAAGCCCATAGAGGCTATGGTGAAAAGGAAATATCTTCGATTAAAAACTGGAAAGAAGCTTTCTGAGAAACTGCTTTGTGTTCTGTTAATTCATCTCACAGAGTTACATCTTTCCTTCAAGAAGCCTTTCGCTAAGGCTGTTCTTGTGGAATTGGCAAAGTGATATTTGGAAGCCCATAGAGGGCAATGGTGAAAAGGAAATATCTTCCATTAAAAACTGGAAAGAAGCTTTCTGAGAAACTGCTTTGTGTTCTGTTAATTCATCTCACAGAGTTACAGCTTTCCCTCAGGAAGCCTTTCTCTAAGACTGTTCTTGTGGAATTGCAAAGTGATATTTGGAAGCCCATAGAGGCTATGTTGAAAAGGAGATATCTTCCTTAAAAACTGGAAAGAAGCTTTCTGAGAAACTGCTTTGTGTTCTGATAATTCATCTCACAGAGTTACATCTTTCCTTCAATAAGCCTTTCGCTAAGTCTGTTCTTGTGGAATTGGCAAAGTGATATTTGGAAGCCCATAGAGGCTATGGTGAAAAGGAAATATCTTCGTTAAAAACTGGAAAGAAGCTTTCTGAGAAACTGCTTTGTGTTCTGTTAATTCATCTCACAGAGTTACATCTTTCCTCAAGAAGCCTTTCTCTAAGACTGTTCTTGTGGAATTGGCAAAGTGATATTTGGAAGCCCATAGAGGGCTATGGTGAAAAGGAAATATCTTCCTTTAAAAACTGGAAAGAAGCTTTCTGAGAAACTGCTTTGTGTTCTGTTAATTCATCTCACAGAGTTACATCTTTCCTTCAATAAGCCTTCGCTAAGGCTGTTCTTGTGGAATTGGCAAAGTGATATTTGGAAGCCCATAGAGGCTATGGTGAAAAGGAAATATCTTCGTTAAAAACTGGAAAGAAGCTTCTGAGAAACTGCTTTGTGTTCTGTTAATTCATCTCACAGAGTTACATCTTTCCTTCAAGAAGCCTTTCGCTAAGGCTGTTCTTGTGGAATTGGCAAAGTGATATTTGGAAGCCCATAGAGGGCAATGGTGAAAAGGAAATATCTTCGTTAAAAACTGGAAAGAAGCTATCTGAGAAAGTGCTTTGTGTTCTGTTAATTCACCTCACAGAGTTACAGCTTTCACCTCAAAGCCTTTCTCTAAGACTGTTCTTGTGGAATTTGCAAAGTGATATTTGGAAGCCCCTAGGGGGCTATGGTGAAAAAGGAAATATCTTCCTTTAAAAACTGGAAAGAAGCATTCTGAGAAACTGCTTTGTGTTCTGATAATTCATCTCACAGAGTTACATCTTTCCCTTCAATATGCCTTTCTCTAAGACTGTTCTTGTGCAATTGGCCAAGTGATATTTGGAAGCCCATAGAGGGCTATGGTGAGAATGGAAATATCTTCGGTTAAAAACTGAAAAGAAGCTTTCTGAGAAACTGCTTTGTGTTCTGTTAATTCATCTCACAGAGTTACAGCTTTCACCTCAAGAAGCCTTTCTCTAAGGCGGTTCTTGTGGAATTGGCAAAGTGATATTTGGAAGCCCATAGTAGGCTATGTTGAAAAAGGAAATATCTTCCGTTAAAAACTGGAAAGAAGCTTTCTGAGAAAGTGCTTTGTGTTCTGTTAATTCATTTCACAGAGTTACATCTTGCCCTTCCAGAAGCCTTTCGCTAATGCTGTTCTTGTGGAATTGGCTAAGTGATATTTGAAAGCCTTTAGAGGGCTGTGGTTAAAACGGAAATATCTTCCGTTAAATACTGGAAAGGAGGTTTCTGAGAAACTGCTTTGTGTTCTGTTAATTCATCTCACAGAGTTACAGCTTTCACCTCAAGAAGCCTTTCTATAAGACTATTCTTGTGGAATTTGCAAAGTTATATTTGGAATCCCATAGAGGGCTATGGTGAAAATGGAAATATCTTCCTTTAAAAACTGGAAAGAAGCTTTCTGAGAAACTGCTTTGTGTTCTGATAATTCATCTCACAGAGTTACATCTTTCCCTTCAATAAGCCGTTCGCTAAGGCTGTTCTTGTGGAATTGGCAAAGTGATATTTGGAAGCCCATAGAGGGCTATGGTGAAAAAGGAAATATCTTCCGTTAAATACTGGAAAGAAGCTTTCTGAGAAACTGCTTTGTGTTCTGTTAATTCATCTCACAGAGTTACATCTTTCCCTTCAAGAAGCCTTTCGGGAATGCTGTTCTTGTGGAATTGGCAAAGTGATATTTGGAAGCCCATAGAGGGCTATGGTGAAAAAGGAAATACCTTCCTTTAAAAACTGGAAAGAAGCTGTCTGAGAAACTGCTTTGTGTTCTGATAATTCATCTCACAGAGTTACATCTTTCCTTCAATAAGCCTTCGCTAAGGCTGTTCTTGTGGAATTAGCAAAGTGATATTTGGAAGCCCATAGAGGGCTATGGTGAAAAGGAAATATCTTCGATTAAAAACAGGAAAGAAGCTTTCTGAGAATCTGATTTGTGTTCTGTTAATTCATCTCACAGAGTTACATCTTTCCCTTCAAGAAGCCTTTCGCTAAGGCTGTTCTTGTGGAATTTGCAAAGTGATATTTGTAAGCCCATAGAGGTCTATGGTGAAAAAGAAAATATCTTCGGTTAAAAACTGGAAAGAAGCTTTCTGAGAAACTACTTTGTGTTCTGTTAATTCATCTCAAAGAGTTACATCTTTTCCTTCAAGAAGCCTGTCACTAAGGCTGTTCTTGTAGAATTGGCAAAGTGATATTTGGAAGCCCATAGAGGGCAATGGTGAAAAAGGAAATATCTTCCGTTAAAAACTGGAAAGAAGCTTTCTGAGAAACTGCTTTGTGTTCTGTTAATACATCTCACAGAGTTACATCTTTCCTTTCAAGAAGCCTTTCGCTAATGCTGTTCTTGTGGAATTGGCAAAGTGATATTTGGAAGCCCATAGAGGGCTATGGTGAAAAAGGAAATATCTTCGATTAAAAACTGGAAAGAAGCTTTCTGAGAAACTGCTTTGTGTTCTGTTAATTCATCTCACAGAGTTACATCTTTCCCTTCAAGAAGCCTTTCGCTAAGGCTATTCTTGTGGAATTGGCAAAGTGATATTTGGAAGCCCATAGAGGGCAAAGGTGAAAAAGGAAATATCTTCGATTAAAAACCGCAAAGAAGCTTTCTGAGAAACTGCTTTGTGTTCTGTTAATTCATCTCACAGAGTTACAGCTTTCCCCTCAGGAAGCCTTTCTCTAAGACTGTTCTTGTGGAATTGGCAAAGTGATATTTGGAAGCCCATAGAGGGCTATGTTGAAAAAGGAGATATCTTCCTTTAAAAACTGGAAAGAAGCTTTCTGAGAAACTGCTTTGTGTTCTGATAATTCATCTCACAGAGTTACATCTTTCCCTTCAATAAGCCTTTCTCTAAGACTCTTCTTGTGCAATTGGCAAAGTGATATTTGGAAGCCCATAGAGGGCTATGGTGAGAAAGGAAATATCTTCGGTTAAAAACTGGGAAGAAGCTTTCTGAGAAACTGCTTTGTGTTCTGTTAATTCACCTCACAGAGTTACAGCTTTCACCTCAAGAAGCCTTTCTCTAAGACTGTTCTTGTGGAATTTGCAAAGTGATATTTGGAAGCCCATAGAGGGCTATGGTGAAAAAGGAAATATCTTCCTTTAAAAACTGGAAAGAAGCTTTCTGAGAAACTGCTTTGTGTTCTGATAATTCATCTCACAGAGTTACATCTTTCCCTTCAATAAGCCTTTCGCTAAGGCTGTTCTTGTGGAATTGGCAAAGTGATATTTGGAAGCCCATAGAGGGCATTGGTGAAAAAGGAAATATCTTCCGTTAAAAACTGGAAAGAAGCTTTCTGAGAAAGTGCTTTGTGTTCTGTTAATTCATCTCACAGAGTTACAGCTTTCCCCTTAAGAAGCCTTTCGCTAAGGCTGTTCTTGTGGAATTGGCAAAGTGATATTTGGAAGCCCATAGAGGGCTATGGTGAAAAAGGAAATATCTTCGGTTAAAAATGGAAAGAAGCTTTCTGGAAACTGCTTTGTGTTCTGTTAATTCATCTCACAGAGTTACATCTTTCCCTTCAAGAAGCCTTTCGCTAAGGCTGTTCTTGTGGAATTGGCAAAGTGATATTTGGAAGCCCATAGAGGGCAATGGTGAAAAAGGAAATATGTTCCGATAAAAACTGGAAAGAAGCTATCTGAGAAAGTGCTTTGTGTTCTGTAAATTCACCTCACAGAGTTACAGCTTTCACCTCAAGAAGCCTTTCTCTAAGACTGTTCTTGTGGAATTTGCAAAGTGATATTTGGAAGCCCCTAGGGGGCTATGGTGAAAAAGGAAATATCTTCCTTTAAAAACTGGAAAGAAGCATTCTGAGAAACTGCTTTGTGTTCTGATAATTCATCTCACAGAGTTACATCTTTCCCTTCAATATGCCTTTCTCTAAGACTGTTCTTGTGCAATTGGCCAAGTGATATTTGGAAGCCCATAGAGGGCTATGGTGAGAATGGAAATATCTTCGGTTAAAAACTGAAAAGAAGCTTTCTGAGAAACTGCTTTGTGTTCTGTTAATTCATCTCACAGAGTTACAGCTTTCACCTCAAGAAGCCTTTCTCTAAGGCGGTTCTTGTGGAATTGGCAAAGTGATATTTGGAAGCCCATAGTAGGCTATGTTGAAAAAGGAAATATCTTCCGTTAAAAACTGGAAAGAAGCTTTCTGAGAAAGTGCTTTGTGTTCTGTTAATTCTTTTCACAGAGTTACAACTTGCCCTTCAAGAAGCCTTTCGCTAATGCGGTTCTTGTGGAATTGGCTAAGTGATATTTGAAAGCCTTTAGAGGGCTGTGGTTAAAACGGAAATATCTTCCGTTAAATACTGGAAAGGAGGTTTCTGAGAAACTGCTTTGTGTTCTGTTAATTCATCTCACAGAGTTACAGCTTTCACCTCAAGAAGCCTTTCTATAAGACTATTCTTGTGGAATTTGCAAAGTTATATTTGGAATCCCATAGAGGGCTATGGTGAAAATGGAAATATCTTCTTTTTAAAACTGGAAAGAAGCTTTCTGAGAAACTGCTTTGTGTTCTGTTAATTCATCTCACAGAGTTACAGCTTTCATCTCAAGAAGCCTTTCTCTAAGACTGTTCTTGTGGAATTTGCAAAGTGATATTTGGAAGCCCATAGTAGGCTATGGTGAAAAAGGAAATATCTTCCTTTAAAAACTGGAAAAAAGCTTTCTGAGAAACAGCTTTGTGTTCTGATAATTCATCTCACAGAGTTACAGCTTTCCCTTCAATAAGCCTTTCTCTAAGACTGTTCTTGTGTAATTGGCCAAGTGATATTTGGAAGCCCATAGAGGGCTATGGTGAGAAAGGAAATATCTTCGTTAAAAACTGGAAAGAAGCTTTCTGAGAAACTGCTTTGTGTTCTGTTAATTCATCTCACAGAGTTACAGCTTTCACCTCAAGAAGCCTTTCTCTGAGGCTGTTCTTGTGGAATTTGCAAAGTGATATTTGGAAGCCCATAGAGGGCTATGGTGAAAAATTAAATATCTTCCGTTAAAAACTGGAAAGAATCTTTCTGAGAAACTGCTTTGTGTTCTGTTAATTCATCACACAGAGTTACAGCTTTCCCCTCAGGAAGCCTTTCTCTAAGAATGTTCTTGTGGAATTGGCAAAGTGATATTTCGAAGCCCATAGAGGGCTATGTTGACAGCGGAAATATCTTCGGTTAAAAGCTGGAAAGAAGCTTTCTGAGAAAGTGCTTTGTGTTCTGTTAATTCATCTCACAGAGTTACAGCTTTCACCTCAAGAAGCCTTTCTCTGAGAGTGTTCTTGTGGAATTTGGAAAGTGATATTGGGAAGCCCATAGTAGGCTATGGTGAAAAAGGAAATATGTTCCTTTAAAAACTGGAAAGAAGCTTTCTGAGAAACTGCTTTGTGTTCTGATAATTCATCTCACAGAGTTACATCTTTCCTTCAAGCCTTTCGCTAAGGCTGTTCTTGTGAATTGGCAAAGTGATATTTGGAAGATCCCATAGAGGCTATGGTGAAAAAGGAAATATCTTCCGTTAAAAGCTGGAAAGAAGCTTTCTGAGAAAGTGCTTTGTGTTCTGTTAATTCATATCACAGAGTTACAGCTTTCACCTCAAGAAGCCTTTCTCTGAAGAGTGTTCTTGTGGAATTGGAAAGTGATATTGGAAGCCCATAGAGGGCTATGGTGAAAAAGGAAATATCTTCCTTTAAAAACTGGAAAGAAGCTTTCTGAGAAACTGCTTTGTGTTCTGATAATTCATCTCACAGAGTTACATCTTTCCCTTCAATAAGCCTTTCGCTAAGGCGGTTCTTGTGAAATTGGCAAAGTGATATTTGGAAGATCATAGAAGGCTATGGTGAAAAAGGAAATGTCTTCCGTTAAAAACTGGAAAGAAGATTTCTGAGAAAGTGCTTTGTGTTCTGTTAATTCATCTCACAGAGTTACAGCTTTCCTTCAAGAAGCCTTTCTCTAAGACTGTTCTTGTGAATTGGCAAAGTGATATTTGGAAGCCCATAAAGGGCTATGGTGAAAAGGAAATATTTTCGGTTAAAAACTGGAAAGAAGCTTTCTGAGAAACTGCTTTGTGTTCTGTTAATTCATCTCACAGAGTTAGAAGCCTTTCTAAGACTGTTCTTGTGGAATTGGCAAAGTGATATTTGGAAGCCCATAGAGGGCTATGGTGAAAAGGAAATATCTTCCATTTAAAACTGGAAAGAAGTTTTCTGAGAAACTGCTTTGTGTTCTGTTAATTCATCTCACAGAGTTACATCTTTCCTTCAAGAAGCCTTTCGCTAAGGCTGTTCTTGTGGAATTGGCAAAGTGATATTGGAAGCCCATAGAGGGCAATGGTGAAAAGGAAATATCTTCCTTTAAAAACTGGAAAGAAGCTTTCTGAGAAAGTGCTTTGTGTTCTGTTAATTCATCTGACAGTGTTACATCTTTCCTTCAAGAAGCCTTCGCTAAGGCTGTTCTTGTGGAATTGGCAAAGTGATATTTGGAAGCCCATAGAGGGCTCTGGTGAAAAAGGATATATCTTCCTTAAAAACTGGAAAGAAGCTTTCTGAGAAACTGCTTTGTGTTCTGTTAATTCATCTCACAGAGTTACATCTTTCCTTCAAGAAGCCAGTAACTAAGGCTGTTCTTGTGGAATTGGCAAAGTGATATTGGAAGCCCATAGAGGGCTATGGTGAAAAAGGAAATATCTTCGTTAAA
>JAKFHT010002663.1:0-14250 GCA_023783455.1 Erythrocebus patas | reverse complement strand
TCTCATTTTCATGGGATGCTAATTTTGATGCTCTGAAAAAAAAATCTATTTAATGGTCAAATAAATTTGGAAGCCCTCAACTAAATAAAACTGAAATGAGTTTTATATTTTTTGTTATTTGGGGTTTGGTTTGTTTTTTAAAAGCTATGTGTTCTAGAGTATCTGATGTATTCACTCCTGTCTCTGAGAGGGTGATATGATATGCATGCATTGACAAATTTATCAGACTGTAGAACTCCAATTTTTTTTGATGCACCCAATACCTATTAATAAATCTCAAAAGTGTTTCTCTAAGGCACTGCTATGTTAAGACTTTTTTTTTTAGAATGCCCTGATTAATGTACAAATACCCCAAAATGACTCAAAGAACAAGCCAATGGCCTCCCCTCAGCCCAGGGTTCATTGGCTGCACACTAGAATCACAGGAGACCTCAGAGGAGCTTTAGAAAACATTGTTGGCAGAATCTGTTGAAATTTTTGGAAGCTGCCCAGGTTGTTCTAATGCACAGAAGGTTGAGAAGCACTGGCTTAGGCTGAGCACAAAATGGGGTTATTGGAGTGCTGTGAGGTTGTGCTTGGGACTTGTGGGTGGACTCTTGGGAGGCGAGAGTGGGAGGAAGAAATTAATAGAGATGAGGTAATGGGTGAAGGAGATCCAGAGTCTGAGGAAGCATCTATGAGGGAAAAGTTAAAACCCTGCATGGACTTTAGGAGAACAAGAGGGTTTTGAGATCGCATAGAAGTATTGAAAAGAGAAACTTTTAAAAATGAAGGGAATACACTTTCTTCCTACATATTACACTTTTTTGCTATCTTCGTGATATTCCACTTGGGGACAGGTAGTCAGGTGAATATTTAACTCAAGTATACACAGTTAGCAAGCATTACAATAGTTCTGTCTTGTGTGACTTATGCTGCAACTATGACATGTCACTATCAACAAGATTCATTGAAGTCAACAGGAGCCTCTGTAAAACTGAAAAAGTGATATTTGCAGTGCATTGAAGACTATGGTGAAAAGTGAAATATCCTGAAATAAAACCAGAAAGAAGCTTCCAAGAAACTGCTCTCTGACATGTGCATTCATTTCAGAGTTAAAGCTTATACATGTGCCCAGTTTGGAAACTCTGTCTTTGAGGAATCTGTGAAGGGATATTATGGGCACCAGAGGTTTGTGGTGAGAAGGAATGTCTTCAGATGAAAACTGGAGAGAAGCTTTGAGCAACTGCTTTGTGATGTGTGTATTCATCTCATAGAGTTAAATCCTTGATTGAGCAGTTTGAAATCACTGTTTGTGGAAACTGAGAAAGGACATTTGGGTGCTCTAAGAATATGCTGAAATATCCGATAAAAAACCAAAGAAACTTTCTGTGAAACTGCTCTAGGTCACATGAATCCACTCACACAGTTAAGCTTCTATTTTCATTGAGTATTCTAACACTGTTTAGAGTCAGCTAAGGGATACTCGCTTTGAGGCTTAGGTGAAAAGGAAATATCTTCAGATAGATACTGGAGAGAAGATTTCGAGCTGCTTTGTGATGTGTGCATTCCACTCACAGAGTTATACTTTCTTCTCATAGAGGATTGAATGTTTGGAGAAAAGCTACCAGGGACATTCAGGAATATATGGATGCTATGGTGAAAAGGAAATATCCTCAGACAAAACTGGAAAGAAGCTTTCTGTGAAACTGCTTTGTGATAGATATGTATTCATCTCACAGATAAAACTTTCTTTCTATTACATTTTTGAAACTGCTCATGGATATTCAAAGGACATTTGAGACATTCAGGCCTCTGGGGAAAAGGAAATATCTTCAGATAAAACTGGAGAATTCTGAGAAACTGCTTTGTGATGTGTGCATTCCACTCAGAGTTCTTTCTCATAAGGTGTTTGAACACTGTTCCTGTAAAACTGAAAAATGATATTTGCAGTGCATTGAAGACTATGGTGAAATGAAATATCAAATAAAACCCAGAAAGATTCCAAGAAACTGCTCACGTGAATTCATTCAGAGAGTTAAAGCTTACTACGTTTTGCAGTTTTGAAACTCTGTCTTTGAGGAATCTGGAAGGATATTATGGCGCCCAGCTGGTGAGAAAGGAAATATCTTCAATGAAAACTGAAGCTTTCAGACAACTGCTTTGTGATGTGTGTATTCATCTCACAGAGTTAAATTCTTTGGATTGAGCAGTTTGAAATCACTGTTTCTGTGGAACCTGAGAAAGGACATTTGGAACACTCTTAAGAATATGCTGAAAAGAAATACCTCTGAAAAACCAGAAGGAAACTTTCAGAAACTGCTCTAGGTCACGTGAATCCACTCACAGTTAAGCTTCTTTTCATTGAGCAGTATTAACTGTTTTGTTACATAAGGGATATGGAGCTTTGAGGCTGGTGAAAAGGAAATATCTTCAGATACTGGAGAGAAGATTGAGGAGCTGCTTTGTGATGTGTATTCCACTCACAGAGTTATCCTTCTTCTCACAGAGGATTGGGAATGTTTGGAGAAAAGCTACCAGGGACATTGGATATGGATGGCTATGGTGAAAAGTATCCTCAGACAAAACTGAAAGAAGCTTTCTGAAACTGCTTTGTGATAGATATGTCTATTCATCTCACATAGATAAACTCTTTCATTATGCAGTTTTGAACATCATGGATGATTCAGAAGGGCATTCGGAGCACATTCAGGTTGTGAGAAGGAAATATCTTCAGATAAAACTGGAGAGAAGCTTTCTGAAACTGCTTTGTGATGTGTGCATTCCACTCAGAGTTATACCTCTTTTTCTTAAGGCAGTGTTTGAACACTGTTCTGTAAAACAAAAAAGTGATATTTTGCAACATTGAAGACTATGTGAAAAGTGAAATATGAAATAAAACCCAGAAAGAAGTTCAAGAAACTGCTCTATTCATTTCACAGAGTTAAAGCTTTACTGCAGTTTGGAAACTCTGTCTTTGAGGAATCTGTGAAGGATATTAAGTGGCACCAGGCTTGTGGTGAGAAATGAAATCCAATGAAAACTGGAGAGAAGCTTTCTGAGAACTTTGTGATGTGTGTATTCATCTCATAGAGTTAAATCATTCTTTGATTGAGCAGTTTGAAATCACTGTTTCTGGGAACCTGAGAAGGACATTTGAACGATATGCTGAAAAGAAATATCCGATAAAACCAGAAGGAAACTTTCTGTGAAACTGCTCTAGGTCATGAAGTCCATCACACAGTTAAGCTTCTGTTTTCATTGAGCAGTTTCTAACACTGTTTTAGTTAGTCAGCTAAGGGATTCGGAGCATTTGAGGCTTAGGTGAAAAAGGAAATATCTTCAGATAGAACTGGAAGAAGATTTCAAAACTGCTTTGTGATATGTGCATTCCACTCACAGAGTTATACTTTCTTCTCATAGGATTGAACATTTTTGAAAAGCTACCAGGGACATTTGGAGTATATGAAGGCTATGGTGAAAAGGAAATATCCTCAGAAAAACTGAAAGAAGCTTTCGAAACTGCTTTCTGTGATAGATGTCATTCATCTCACATAGATAAAACTTTCTTTCTATTAGCAGTTTTGAAACTGTCATGGAGGATTCGAAGGACATTCAGACATTAGGCCTGAGTGAGGAATATCTTCAGATAAAACTGGAGAGAAGCTTTCTGAGAAACTGCTTTGTGATGCATTCCACTCAGAGTTATACTTTTCTCATAAGGCAGTGTTTGAACACTGTTCCTGTAAACTGAAAAAGGATATTTGCAGCATGAAGACTGAAAAGTGAAATATCCTGAAATAAAACCCAGAAAGAAGCTTCAAGAAACTGCTCTGACGTGTGCATTCATTTCAGAGTTAAAGCTTACACATTGTGCAGTTTGGAAACTCTGTTTGAGGAATCTGTGAAGGATATTATACTGAGGCTTGAGGTGAAAAAGGAAATATCTTCAGATGAAAACTGGAGAAGCTTTCTGAGCAACTGCTTTGTGATGTGTATTCATCTCATAGAGTTAAATTTCTTCATTGAGCAGTTTGAAATCACTGTTTCTGTGGAACCTGAGAAGGACATTTGGGAACACTTAAGAATATGCTGAAAAGAAATACCTCTGATAAAAACCAGAAGAAACTTTCTGAAACTGCTCTAGGTCACGTGAACCACTCACACAGTTAAGCTTCTGTTTTCATTGAGCAGTATTCTAACACTGTTTTGAAGTCTTAAGGATACTTGGGAGCGCTTTGAGGCTTGAGAAAGGAAATATCTTCAGATAGATACTGGAGAGAAGCTTCTGAGGAACTGCTTTGTGATGTGTGCATTCCACTCACAGAGTTACCTTCTTCTCATAGAGTTTGAAATGTTTGGAAAAAGCTAGGGACATTCAGTTTATGGAGGCTATGGTGAAAAAAATATCCTCAGACAAAAACTGAAAGAAGCTTGTGAAACTGTTTGTGATAGATATGATTCATCTCACAGATAAAACTTTTTTCTATTACAGCAGTTTTGAAACTGTGTCATGGAGGATTCAAGGGATATTGGAGCACTTCAGGCTGGTGAAAAGGAAATATCTTCAGATAAAACTGGAGAGCTTTCTGAGAAACTGCTTTGTGATGTGCATTCCACTCAGAGTTATACCTTTTCTCATAGCAGTGTTTGAACACTGTTCTGTAAACTGAAAAGTGATATTTGCAGTGCAAAGACTATGGAAAAGTGAAATATCCTGAAATAAAACCAGAAAGAAGTTCAAGAAACTGCTCTCTGACATGTCATTCATTTCAGAGAGTTAAGCTTCTGTTTGGAAACTCTGTCTTTGAGGAATCTGTGAAGGATATTATGGCTCCTGGTGGCTTGTGGTGAGAAAGGAAACGTCTTCCTTTGAAAACTGGAGAGAAGCTTTCAGAGCAACTGCTTTGTGATGTGTGTATTCATCACATAGATTTAAATCATTCTTTGGATTGAGCAGCTTGAAATCATTTTTTCTGTGGAACCTGAGAAATGGCATTTGGGGATGCTCTTAAGAATACGCTGAGAAAGAAATACCCTCCGAAAAAAAGCAGAAGGAAACTTTCCGTGAAACTGTTCTAGGCCACGTCAAGTTCACTAGCACTGTTAAGCTTCTGTTTTCATTGAGCAGTATTCTAACACTGTTTTAGGTTGGTCAGCTAAGGGATATTCGGGAGCACTTTGAAGCTTATGGTGAAAAGGAAATATCTTCAGATAAACTGAGAAGATTTCTGAGAGCTGCTTTGTGATGTGCATTCCACTCACAGAGTTATACTTTCTTCTCATAGGATTGAATCTGTTTGAGAAAAAGCTACCAGGGACATATTTGGGAGTATATACATGGCTATGGTGAAATAAAAGTATCCTCAGACAATAATTGGACAGAAACTTTCTGTGAAACTGCTTTGTGATAGATATTTCTGTTCATCTTACATAGAAAAAACTTTCTTCTATTGCCAGTTTGAAACTCTCATGGGATTCACAAAGGACATTTGAGCATTCAGGCCTGTGGTGAGAGGAAATATCTTCAGATGAAAACTGGAGAGAAGCTTGAGAAACTGCTTTGTGATGTGTGCATTCCACTCACAGAGTTATACTTTTCTCATAAGGCAGTGTTTGAACACTGTTCTGTAAACTGAAAAAGTGATATTTTGCAGCACATTGAAGACTATGGTGAAAAGAAATATCCTGATAAAACCAGAAAGAAGTGTTTCAAGAAACTGCTCTCTGACATGTGCATTCATTTCAGAGAGTTAAAGCTACACTATTGCCCAGTTTGGAAACTCTGTCTTTGAGGAATCTGTGAAGGATATTGGAGCTGGAGATTTGTGGTGAGAAAGGAAATATCTTCAGAAAACTGGAGAGAAGCTGAGAACTGCTTTGTGATGTGTGTATTCATCTCATAGAGTTAAATCATTCTTTGGATTGAGCAGTTTGAAATCACTGTTCTGTGGAAACTAGAAAGGACATTTGGGAATGCTCTTAAGAATATGCTGAAAAAGAAATATCCTGATAAAACCAGAAGAAACTTTCTGAAACTGCTCTAGATAGAATTCACTCACAGTTAAGCTTCTGTTTTCATTGAGCAGTATTCTAACACTGTTTTAGGATTAGCAAGGGATACCGGGAGCACATTTGAGGTTGGTGAAAAGGAAATATCTTCAGATAAAACTGGAGAGATTTTTGAGACTGCTTTGTGATGTGCATTCCACTCAGAGAGTTACCTCTTTTCTCATAAGGCAGTGTTTGAACACTGTTCTGTAAACTGAAAAAGTGATATTTTGCAGCACATTGAAGACTATGAAAAGTGAAATATCCTGAAATAAAACCAGAAAGAAGTGTTTCAAGAAACTGCTCTGACATGCATTCATTTCAGAGTTAAAACACTACGTTGCCCAGTTTGGAAACTCTGTCTTTGAGGAATCTGTGAAGGGATATAAAGTGGTGCCTGGAGATTTGTGGTGAGAAAGGAAACATCTTCCAATGAAAACTGGAGAGAAGCTTTCGGAGCAACTACTTTGTGATGCGTGCATTTATCTCATAGAGTTAAATCAATCTTTGGATTGAGCAGCTTGAAATCACTGCTTCTGTGGAAACTTAGAAAGGACATTTGGGAATGCTCTTAAGAATATGCTGAAAAAGAAATACAATCTGATAGAAACCAGAAGAAAACTTTCTGTGAAACTACTCTGGGTCACGTGAATTCCACTCGCACAGTTAAGCTTCTGTTTTCATTGAGTAGTATTCTAACACTGTTTTAGGTTAGTTAGCCGAGGGATACTCGGGAGCGCGTTGAGGATTACGGTGGAAATGGAAATATCTTCAGATGGAAACTGGAGAGATTTCCGAGGAGCTACACTGTGACATGTGTAGTCCACTCAGAGAGTTATACCTCTTTTCTCACAAGGCAGTGGGTGAACACTATTCCGGTAAAGCTGAAAAAGTGATATTTTGCAGCACATTGAAGACTATGGCGAATAGTGAAATATCCTGAAATAAAACCCAGAAAGAAACATCCCTAGAAACTATTCTATGACGTGTGCATTCATTTCAGAGAGTTGAATCTTACATCATATTGCCCAGTTTGGAAACTCTGTCTTTGAGGAATCTGGGAAGGGATATTTAGTGGCACCCCAAGAGTTGTGGTGAGAAAGGAAACATCTTCTGATGAAAACTGGAGAGAAGCTTTTGCAGCTACTGCTTTGTGATGTGTGTATTCATCTCATTGAGTTAAATCATTCTTTGGATTGCACAGTTTGAAATCACTGCTTCTGTGGAACCTGAGAAAGGACATTTGGGAATATTCTTGAGAATATGCTGAAAAAGAAAACCCTCCGATAAAAACCAGAAGGAAACTTTCTGTGAAACTGCTCTTGGTCACATGAGGCCCACTGGCACAGTTAAGCTTCTGTTTTCATTGAACAGTATTGTAATACTGTGTTAGGTTAGTCAGCTAAGTGATACTCAGGAGTTTGAGTCTTATAGTGAAAACGGAAATTTCTTCAAACAGATACTGGAGAGAAAATTTCCAAGGAACAGCTTTGTGATGAGTGCATTCCACTCATAGAGTCAAACTTTTCTTCTCATGGAGGATTGGGGAATCCTGTTTTGAGAAAACGCTACCAGGGGACTTTCTGGAATATATGACGGCTATGGAGAAAAAGGAAATATCCTCAGACAAAAACTGGAAAGAAGCTTTCTGTTAAACTACTTTGTGATAGATATGTCTATTCATCTCACACAGATAAAACTTTCTTTCTATTATGCAGTTTTGAACTCATGGACGGATAAGGGACATTCGGAGCATTCAGGCCAGTGGAAGAGGATATCTTCAGATAAAAACTAGAGAGAAGTTTCCTGAGAAACTGCTCTGTGGTGTGTGCATTCCACTCAGGGAGTTTTACCTCTCTTCTCATAAGGCAGTGTTTGAACACTGTTCCTGTGAAACTGAAAAGGTGATACTTTACAGACTTTGAAGACTATGGCGAAAAGTGAAATATCCTGAAATAAAACCCAGAAAGAAGCATTCCTAGAAACTGCTCTCTGACGTGTGCATTCATTCAGAGAGTTAAAGCTTGCACTACTTTGCCCAGTTTGGAAACTCTGTCTTTGAGGAATCTGTGAAGTAATATTTATTTGTGCCCGGAGTCTTGTGGTGAGAAAGGAAATGTCTTCCAATGAAAAGTGAAGAAAATCTTTCAGAGCAACTTCTTTCTCATGTATGTATTTATCTCATAGAGTAAATCGTTATTTGCATTGAGCAGTTTGAAATCACTGTTTCTGTGGAAGCTGGAAAAAGGACATTTGGGAACTGTCTTAAGAATATGCTGAAAAGGTAATACCCTCCGATGATAAAGAGAAGTAAACTTTCTGTGAAAACTTGGTCACAACCCACTGTGTTTCTGTTTTCATTGAGCAGTATTCTAACACTGTTTTGAAGCAAGAAATACTGGGCTTTGAGGATTGTGAAAACTAAAATATATTCAGATAAACAGAGAAAAGGAGCTTTCTGTGAACTGCTGTGTGATAGATATGTGTTATTCATCTCACAGAGATAAAACTTTGTTTCATTAGCAGTTTTGAAACTGTCAGGGATGGATTCAGAAGGATATTTAGCACATTCAGAGTGTGAAAAAGGAATATCTTCATAAAAACTGGAGAAGATTTCTGAGAAACTGCTTTGTGATGTGTGCATTCCACTCAGGAGTTATACTTTTTCTCATAAGGCAGTGTTTGAACACTGTTCCTGTAAAACTGAAAAGTGATATTTTGGGCATTGAAGTGAAAAGTGAAATATCCTCAAATAAAAACCCAGAAAGAAGCTTTCAAAACTGCTCTCTGATGTGCATTCATTTCAGAGAGTTAAGCTTCTTTCTTTGCAGTTTTGAAACTCTTGAGGAATCTGTGAAGGATATTAGTGGCCAGGGGTGAAAAGGAAATCTTCGATGAAAACTGGAGAGAAGCTTTCGAGAACTGCTTTGTGATGTGTATTCATCTCATAGAGTTAAATCTTTTTCATTGAGCAGTTTGAAACTTTGTGGAATCTGAAAAGGACATTTGGGAACGCAAGAATATGTGAAAAGGAAATATTTCAGAAAAAGAGAAGAATTTTCTGTGAAACTGTTTGTCACATGTGAATTCACTCACAGTTAAGCTCTTTTTCATTGAGCAGTAAACACTGTTTGAGAACTAAAAGACAGAGGCTTTTGGAGGTTTATGGTGAAAAAAATATCTTCAGATAAAACTGGAAAAAAGAGCTTTGTGAACTGCTTGTGATGATATGTATATTCTCACAGAGATAAAGTTTCTATTGAGCAGTTTGAAACTTTTGGAGGGATTCAAAGGATATTGGGAGCATATTCAGTGTGAAAAAAGGAAATATCTTCAGATAAAACTGGAGAAGATTTCTGAGAACTGCTTTGTGATGTGTGCATTCCACTCAGGAGTTATTTTTCTCATAAGGCAGTGTTTGAACACTTCCTGTAAAACTGAAAGGATATTTTGCATATGAAGATGGAAAAGTGAAATATCAAATAAAACCCAGAAAGAAGCTTCAAGAAACTGCTCTGACGTGCATATTCATTTCAGAGTTAAGCTACTTTGCCCAGTTTGAAACTGTCTTTGAGGAATCTGGAAGGATATTGAGCATGGTGAGAAAGGAAATCTTCGATGAAAACTGGAGAGAAGCTTTCTGAGAACTGCTTTGTGTGATGTGTATTCATCTCATAGAGTTAAATCATTCTTTGGATTGAGCAGTTTGAAATCACTGTTTCTGTGGAACCTGAGAAAGGATATTTGGGCACTCTTAAGAATATGCTGAAATATGATAAAAACCAGAAGGAAACTTTCTGTGAAACTGTTTGTCAGAATTCCACTCAGATTAAGCTTCTGTTTTCATTGTGTATTCTAACACTGTTTTGGAGTCAGAAGGGATAGGGAGTTGAGGCTTATGAAAGGAAATATCTTCAGATAAACTGAGAGAAGATTGAGAGCTGCTTTGTGATGTGTATTCTCAGAGTTATATCTTTCTTTTCATAGAGGTTGAAATCTTTTGGAGAAAAGCTCTGGGGACATTGGGATTAAGAATATGGTGAAAAGGAAATATCCTCAGACAAAAAAACTGGAAAGAAGCTTTCTGTGAAACTGCTTGTGATAGATATGTCATTCATCTCATAGATAAACTTTCTTTCATTACACAGTTTTGAAACACTCATGGAGATCCGAAGGGACATTCGGAACATTCATAGGGGAAAAGGAAATATCTTCAGATAAAACTGGAGAGAAGCTTTCTGAGAAACTGCTTTGTGATGTGTGCATTCCACTCAGAGTTATACCTCTTCTCATAAGGCAGTTGAACACTGTTCTGTAAAACTGAAAAGTGATATTTTGCAGCATTGAAGACTATGGTGAAAGTGATCTCAGAAATAAAACTGAAAGAAGCTTAAGAAACTGCTCTGATGTGCATTCATCAGAGAAAGCACATTGTCAGTTTGGAAACTCTGTCTTGAGGAATCTGAAGGATATTTGGGCACCAGGCTTGTGGTGAGAAAGGAAATCTTCAGAAAACTGGAGAGAAGCTTTCGAGGCTGCTTTGTGATGTATTCCACTCACAGTTATTTTCTTCTCATAGAGATTGAATGTTTGGAAAAAGCTAAGGACATGTGATATGGACATATGGTGAAAAAAGAAATATCCTCAGACAAAACTGAAGAAGCTTTCTGTGAAATTTGTGATAGATATGTCTATTCATCTCACATAGATAAACTTTTTCATTGAGCAGTTTGAAACTATGAGGATGGAAAGGGACATTTGGGGCATTCAGGCCTGTGGTGAAAAGGAAATATCTTCAGATAAAACTGGAGAGAAGCTTTCAGGAAACTGCTTTGTGATGTGTATTCCACTCACAGAGTTACTTTCTTCTCATAGAGATTGAATCTTTTGAGGAAACTAAGGGACATTGGATATATGAATATGGTGAAAAGGAAATATCCTCAGACAAAAACTGAAAGAAGCTTGTGAAACTGCTTTGTGATGATATGTCTATTCATCTCACATAGATAAAACTTTCTCATTAGCAGTTTTGAAACACTGTTATGAAAGGGACATTTGGGAGCACATTCAGGCTATGGTGAAAGGAATATCTTCAGATAAAACTGGAGAAGCTTTCTGAGAAACTGTTTTGTGATGTGCATTCACTCAGAATTTTTTCTCATAGGCAGTGTTTGAACACTGTTCTGTAAAACTGAAAAGGATATTCAGTGCATTGAAGACTATGAAAAGTGAAATATCCTCAAATAAAACAGAAAGAAGCTTCCAAGAAACTTCTGTCTGATATGCATTCATTTCAGATAAACTACACATGCAGTTTTGAAACTCTGTTTTGAGGAATCTGTGAAGGGAGGCTTGTGGTGAAAAGGAAATCTTCAGAAAACTGGAGAGAAGCTTTCGAGACTGCTTTGTGATGTGTATTCATCTTATAGAGTTAAATCATTTTTCATTGAGCAGTTTGAAATCATTTCTGTGGAACCTGAGAAAGGACATTTGGATGCTTTAAGAATATGCTGAAAAGAAATATTGATAAAAAGAAGGAAGCTTTCTCAAACTGCTTTGGTGTGAATCCCACATTTTTCTGTTTTCATTGTATTACACTGTTTTAGGATCAGCAAGGGATATGGGAGCATTTTGAGGCTAGGTGAAAAGGAAATATCTTCAGATAAAACTGGAGAGAAGATTTCAAGGAGCTTTTTGTGATGTGTATTCCACTCAGAGTTATATCTTTTTTCATAGAGGATTTGAATCACTTTGGAGAAAAACCAGAGGAAAGGAGAATATGGACTTGTGAAAAGGAAATACCTCAGACAAAAACTGAAAGAAGCTTTCTGTGAAACTGCTTTCTGGATATGTTATTCATCTCACATAGATAAAACTTTCTTCTATTACAGTTTGAAACTGTCATGGATGGATCTGAAGGACATTCGGGAGCTTCAGGCCTGAGAAAAAAGGAAATCTTCAGATAAAACTGGAGAGAAGCTTTCTGAGAACTGCTTTGTGATGTATTCCACTCATAGAGTTATCTTTCTCATAGCAGTTTGAACACTGTTCTGTAAAACTGAAAAGGACATATTTTGCAGCATTGAAGAATATGGTGAAAAGTGAAATATCTGAAAAAAAAGAAAGAAACTTTCAAACTGCTTTCTGATCATGTGAATTCCACTCACAGAGTTGTTTTCATTGCAGTTTCTAACACTGTTTTAGGATCAAAGGGATATGGAGGTTTTGAGGCTTGGAGAAAAGGAAATATCTTCAGATGAACTGGAGAAGCTTTGGAGCTTTGTGATGTGTATTCACTCAGAGTTATCCTTTTCTCATAGAGTTTGAAATCTGTTTGAGAAAAGGACAGGGACATAAGAATATGCTGAAAAGGAAATACCTCAGACAAAAACTGAAAGAAGCTGTGAAACTGCTTTCTGAGATATGTCATTCATCTCACAGTTAAGCTTTCTTTCATTGAGCAGTTTTGAAACTGTCTGAGGATCAAAGGACATTGGGAGCATTTCAGGGCTGATAAAAGGAAATCTTCAGAAAACTGGAGAAGATTTCTGAGAACTGCTTTGTGATGTGTGTATTCATCTTAGAGTTAAATCATTCTTTGGATTGAGCAGTTTGAAATCACTGTTTCTGTGGAACCTGAGAAAGGACATTTGGGAAAGCTCTAAGAATATGCTGAAAAGAAATACCCTCATAAAACCAGAAGAAACTTTCTGTGAAACTTTCTGTCACGAATTCCACTCACAGTTAACCTTCTGTTTTCATTGAGCAGTATTCTAACACTGTTTAGTTAGTCAGATAAGGATACTGGAGCTTTGGCTTGGTGAAAAGGAAATATTCAGATAGAACTAGAGAAGATTGAGGACTGCTTTGATGTGCATTCCACTCACAGAGTTATACTTTTCTTCATAGAGGATTGAATCTGTCTGGAGAAAAAGCTACCAGGGACATTCAGGAGTATTTGATATATGAAAAGGAAATATCCTAAAATAAAACCCAGAAAGACTTCAGAAACTGCTTTGTGAGATACATTTCAGATAAACTACACTACATTGCTGTATGAAACTGTCTTCAGGAATCTGTGAAGGATAATAAGGGCACCCAGGGCTTGTGTGAAAAGGAAATCTTCAGAAAACTGAGAGAAGCTTTGAGAAACTTTGTGATGTGTGCATTCCACTCAGAGTTATACCTCTTTTCTCATAGAGCAGTGTTTGAACACTGTTCCTGTAAAACTGAGAAAGTGATATTTTACAGCACATTGAAGACTATGGCAAAAAGTGAAATATCCTAAAATAAAACTCAGAAAGAAGCGTTCTTAGAAACTGCTCTCTGATGTGTACATTCACTTCAGAGAGTTAAATCTTACACTACACTGCCCAGTTTGGAATCTCTGTCTTTGAGGAATCTGTTAAGGGATATTTAGTGGCGCCCAGAGTCTTCTGGTGAGAAAGGAAATGTCTTCCAATGAAAACTGTAGAGAAGTTTTCAGAGCAACTGCTTTGTGATGTGTGTGTTCACCTCAGAGAGTTAAATCATTGTTTGGATTGAGCAGTTTGAAATCACTGTTTCTGTGGAACCTGAGAAAGAACATTTGGGAAAGCTCTTAAGAATATACTGAAAAAGAAATACCCTACGGTAAAAACCAAAGAACACTTTCTGTGAAACTATTCTAGATCACGTGAATTCCACTCACACAGTTAACCTTCTGTTTTCAATGAGCAGTATTCTAACACTGTTTCAGTTTAGTCAGATAATGGATACTCGGGAACGTTTTGAAGCTTATGGTGGAAACGGAAACATATTCAGATAGATACTACAGCAAAGATTTCTGAGGAGCTGCTTTGTGACGTGTTCATTCCACTCACAGAGTTATACTTTTCTTCTCATAGAGGATTGGGGAATCGCATCTGGAGAAAATGCTACCAGGGGACATTCAGGAGTATTTGACGGCTACAGTGAAAAAGGAAATATCAGCAGAAAAAAACTGGAAATAAGATTTCTGTGAAAATGCTGTGTGATAGATATGTCTATTCTTCTCGCATAGATAAGACTTTCTTTTGATTATGCAGTTTTGAAACTCCATGATGGAGAAGGGACATTCGGAGCACATTCAGGCCTGTGGGGAAATAGGAAATATCTTCAGATAAAAACTGGAGAGAAGCTTTCTGAGAAACTGCTTTGTGATGTGTGCATTCCACTCAGGAGTTATAATTTCTTCTCATA
>JAKFHT010002662.1:0-14256 GCA_023783455.1 Erythrocebus patas | reverse complement strand
GACTGTGGTACCATCGGTTTGACGTCCTAGTGCTGATTTCTACACCTGCCTTCTGCTTAGGGCACGGGCAACAGTTTTCCATTTGTGCCTACTCCACCTGCTGTCGTTGTTGGGTCAGCGAACACCGCCTCCCTCTACCGCTCAATCAGCAAACCGGGCCGCCCTCGAGGATCTCACCCGCCGCTCACCCGCCTCCCAACTTCGCGGGCATCGCCTCCGGTCGCCTCTTCCGAAGGCCTAACGAGCACGTTAGCTGCGAATGAAGGTGAGGAGGCTCCGCTGACTGGCCGGTGCCCGTGTCCAGAGCTTGCACAAACGCACGACTTGGCTTGGCCTCTCTCTTAGTTATTCGCAGCCCAGCCCGTTAGGCGCCTCCAGAGCGGCCACGGCCAAGAAAGTGGGCTTATTGGGTGCAGCTCCATGGGGCTGGCATCTCTGCACGGATATGTACACTTGGGCGAGACGCTCAGTCGCTCTCTAAAGCTGCTTCCGCGGATGACCGACACGGAGATAAATATGTGCGGTGTGCCAGGAGAGGTGGTCTACCAGGACTTGCGCTTCTTCGCCCGGGTTTGCCCCTCGCTGCGGAGAGAGCTCTGCATCTGGCCCTTGGAGCTGACCGCGTAGTAAAGGTAGATTCCTGCGGGAGGGCGGCCAGTGCAAAACAATTCCCTGACCGGGAATCGAACCCGGGCCGCGGCGGTGAAAGCGCCGAATCCTAGCCACTAGACCACCAGGGACATAGGAAGGTTCCTTGCTCTCCTTCCTCTGAAGCCACAGTTTCCCTGTGCTCTGGGAGGACTTGGGCCTTGTGAGGGTCGCTCTTTGCTCCTGGAGTCGTCTCACAAGGCTCTTCCCTCCCTGCTTTCTTCAAAACAGAGAACCTGCAGGCGACACCGAGGACTCCGAGAGGGACACCAAGGCCAGGAGTCCCAAGTCCTGCAGCGAGTTGCAGCGACCCGGCCGCAGCTCACCACTGAACTAGAGATGCGCCTTTGCGAGGCGGCAGTAAATGACCAGACGGTCGCGGGTCGCCAGGTCCGGAGCCGCGCACCAGATTGCCAGGAGGCGGCGGGAGCCGGGAGGCGCCTGGGGTGAGACGGGGTCACCCTCTGCATCATAAAGGACCCAGAACCTGGCACCGTCAACATCATAAGGAATCAGACGGATGCGGAAACCGAGACGGGCTGGATGGGAAAGTCTTTCCAGGAAGGCTCCGGGGCCCTCAGCTGGTCTCCGACCTTCCCCTGCAACCTGTGACACCTGCCATTTTCCCATCTTCCGCGAAGGCAACGCCACCCTTGCGTTTGCTCCGGACAAAACTTCCAGACTTCCCTCTGACGCTGGAGTTTTATCCTCAGATCCGAGATCCAATTGGTCACCCATTCGTGAGTTCCCATCGGCCAAGTGCGTGGGCATTGATCTACACGCGAGTTTCTCCTCCTCTGCCGAATGGCTATTTCGGGGCGGGGAAGGGGCCCTCCCGCGGTGGGTTGTAAGGTGTTTAGCAGCATCCGTCCCTCCGCTGACTAGATACAAGCCGGGGGTTAACATTGTCCCTCCCCGCTTCCCCCAGTCGTGGCCTAGTGTCCCAGCGAGGATGGGAGAGGCGTGTAAGGGCGAAGTTGCCCCCTCTTGAGAACCATTGCTGCGGGTTGCCGTGCTCTCTGAACTTGTGCAGAGGACTCTCCAGATGAAGGCTCAGGGCTCCATCCAGCTGGAGACACCCTCGCTCCCCGGTACAATCGGACCTTAGGATCGGAGGCTTTTAACATCTCCATATCATGAGATTCGAAACCTTTAGGTCTTTTCTTCCGTTCTGTCCTCCAAATCGGCCTCTTCCGAGCCTGTTGACCAGGGCCAGCCAGGCAGAGGGCTGGGTTCACTCAACGAGGCTCCTCTCGCCCTCTCCTGGAGCTTCAGGCCTCTTTCGGTTGCAGAGAAGTTTTATGGGCCACTTCCTTCGGCATCCCCGGGGGCAGGTGCGCGGTGCGCGGGGAAGAACAGGGTTTGACTGCGGTTCTCGACCCTCGGCGCCGAACCTCCACCCCGGTGCGCGCGCTCTTCCAGGCTCCTGTTGGTCCCACTCGCCAGGAGTTAGGTCTCGGGTCAGCCTGAGCTCCCGAGACGCCCAGGCCCGGAAGGACACGTAGGGGAAACCGGCTGTTCACTTCGGTCCTTTCCCTTTTCTGACGGGAAAGAAAGGCGGTGTCCTGTCCTGTCCTGTTGGGTAGGCAGAAGAGAGATCACAGGGAGGACAAGGAAAATCCTGTGTGGTTTCAGGATCTAAAGTTACCACGAAGTCGACCTAACCTCCTTGGAAGGTCCTCCGGGTCCTCCCGTGGCTGGCGAAGGTGAATCGAGTTTCCGTCTCCAGTTTGCCAAAGCGGACAAAGTCGACACAATGGGCCTGTCCACTATCTTCTTTCATATGCACAAAAAGTCAGCTCTTCCTGTTTCTGACTTGCAACATCCCGCCTGATGACCAGCTTAGCAAATTAGAGACCCATGGGATTCCATCTCTGTGCTAGTTCGGCCTTCTATAACAATGTACCCTAAACTGGGTGACTAATCACAACAGAAATTTATTTCTCACAGTTTTGGAGGTTGGTCCTACATCAAGGTGATAACACGGTAGGGTTATGGTGTGGGACTTTTTTTCTGCATGTAGACTGCCACCTTCTCATTGTATCCTCAGGGGGCAAAAAGAGGGTGAGAGAGCTCCCTGGGGTCCCTTTTATAAGGGCGTTAGTCCCATTCAGACTAATGGGATTAAATCCACACTCTGCCATAAGTGTTGTGGATTTTTCGCATGTTCATCCTCCCAGCAGACAACTGGAGATGTATTGTCCCCAGAAGGTACAATAGAGAATCTTCTGTCACAAGTCAGCAAGCAGCATACGTGAGTGAGAGCACGTGACCTGATGGAGCCTGAGGCACATGTGGGAAGATGTAGATTGTCTAACTGGAGGCTGGGAGTCCCGGGTGCAGAAGGAGAAGCTTGGAGTGCAGCATTTGGTGGTATGTGTGTGGCAGTAGGCAAAAGAAAGAGACAACTAAGCTACTTGAAATACCTTGAGAATTCAAATTTAGAAAATTCCCGGGGAAGTATGCATGCAGGCATTCATGAGATCCAGAGAACTGCTGCTGCATAACTGCATGTTGCAAGCAAGCCCTAAATTGCTGATTTTTAAACAGCCTGATACATTCACATAGACAATTTATCAATAGTCTTAAGAGCAGAGGTGCACCAAAGCCACTGTGCCCTGCAGCCCAGGATCCCAGTAAGTTCTTTAAGGACCATTTAAGGAAGATTTTTGGAGTTGTCCTTGGTAACCCTCAAGAATGTTTTGATTAGGAGTAGAATTTTAGATGTCATCAATTTAAAAATTAAAACTAAAACTCTGGAACTCATAGAGAGAGAAAATTAAGAGAATGCATTCACTATCCTCAGTAGAAAGATTTCTTATAGAACATAAGTGGCTTGGCCGGGCGCAGTGGCTCAAGCCTGTAATCCCAGCACTTTGGGAGGCTGAGACGGGCGGATCACGAGATCAGGAGATCGAGACCATCCTGGCTAACACAGTGAAACGCCGTCTTGAAACCCCATCTCTACTAAAAACAAACAAACAAAAAAAACCTAACCCGGCGTGGTGGCGGGTGCCTGTAGTCCCAGCTACTCGGGAGGCTGAGGCAGGAGAATGGCGTAAACTCAGGAGGTAGAGCTTGTAGGGAGCTGAGATCCGGCCACTGCACTCCAGCCTGGGCGAGAGAGTGAGACTCCGTCTCAAAAAAAAAAAAAAACATAAGAGGCTTTAAAAATAAAGGAAAAAAAAGGCAACGTTTCATCAAATTAAATGCTTTGAGAAGTAAAATTAAAATCTGAAGCCACCCAAACAGCTGGACAGACCCCTTCTTGGCCAGGGAGACCACAGAGAAGTCTTGAATACTGAGTTCCTGGCCAGAATTTGGAAGCTCAGACCCCTGTCCTTATACTTTCTCCCTTTTGTGGTTTAGATACAACTGACCAGCATTATTGTTAAAATAGAGGTCATAAGACTGACAGAACAGACTCCTTACAGTAGTAAGATACCACATTATAAACAAGACCTAAGGCCATGCCAGGCAAGGTGAAGTCATGCACCCCTCAGTTTAAAGAATAAACTATGTTCTAATTGCCACAGGTTTTTTTTTTCTTCCTTTTTTTTTCTCTACCTAAACAAGCACAGGCCTTCAGATAAGCAATGCTGAAGCACTTGCAGCTCACCCGTTACCATAAACTGACTGAGCCCTCCCTACACAAGCCATCACTACAGCTTTGATTGGACAAGACACTGATTTCAGTAACTTTCTCTTGATAAGAGACCACTGGCTGTGGACTGGTTCTGGATAGTGCAGAGGCTGTGTTCATTGCCTTTGTGTCCCTGCTTCACCTTTTGAAGCACAGGACCTTATTATAATGTACTTAAATGTTGTCTCCACCCCAAAGTGAACAGAGGTTGCATGTAACAGTCATGTTTACTCAGCATGCATGCATGTTGACTGAGTCTGGCTCTGTCGCCCAGGCTGGAGTGCAGTAGCGCGATCTTGGCTCACTGAACCTCTGCCTCCTGGGTTCAAGCGATTCTGCTGTTTCAACCTCCCAAGTAGCTGGAATAGCATGTGCATGCTACCACACTCGGCTAATTTTTGTATTTTTAGTAAAGACAGGATTACTCCATGTTAGCCAGGCTGGTCTTGAACTCTTGACCTCATGAGATCCATTCGCCTCGGCCTCAAGAAGTGTTGGAATCACAGGCGTGAGCCACCGTGCCCGGCCAAATTTCAGGCCAACACCTGTTGACACACATTACCACACACACACGGAATCCCTAGCGGAACACCCATGGGCCCACAAAACACGCGGAGGCCGCGGTGGCTGACGATGTTAGCAAATTCGGGTCACAGTGTCTGGCGTACAGCCCTGAGGGTCCACTGTCCACCTTTGCACAAGGACCAGTCTCCACGCAGATTCTTCCCCACACAACTCCCCTTTCTTTGGGCCGTTGATGCTTCTTGGACCTCTGAGGTGACTGCCCCGCCCGCAGCTTCTCTCCTTCCAGGAGCTTCTCTGTAGTGGCTCAGCGGTAAGCCCCAGGTCCGGCAGGTGGATCCGCCGAGGGAATAGATGAGAAAGTAACAGGTACCAATTATCAAAACTGTAGTCACTCAACAAACACTTCATACATTACCACTTTGCTAAGTGGTTTGTTGAGTCCAACACTTCTTGCACTGGCCGGGAATTGAACCCGGGTCTCCCGCATGGGAGGTGAGAATTCTACCACTGAACCACCAGTGCCTCTCTTTAACTGCCAACTGGAGGAAAAATGAAAAGAGTTTCCGCAAAGACTTAGCAACTGTTCCAAGCGGCTTTTCTAGAGTCAACTAAAAGCTAACAAAGACATCCAAACCAAATGTTTTTGTAGGAAACTTTTACTAGACAAAGCTATAAATATCAAAGTAGTTCATCTGTCACATCAAACTCTTCACTCTGAACAAGGTCTTTCTACCTGCATTACAAACCCCTACAATCAAACATCAGAAATTCATTCATATTTCTTTCTTCTCATCCTAAATCTTCAATTGTCAACCTCAAACTGCTGCCTTACAGGTTCTGAGAAGGTAACTTAACTGGTAGTTTAGGGAAGTAAAGTTCAAATCCAGGGAGGAAATAAGAAGCAGAAGCAGAATTAGAAGAAAGACGAAATAAAAGGACAGAATCAAGGTAGAGATAATGAAGAAACAAAGCTTGGTCCACTGAGTTAGTCTTTTGTCGCTGGTTTTTTTGGCAACAGAGTAATGATCGGTCTCATCATCATTATAATACTATTATTTGTCTGCTTGAAGATATATAGAGCATTTGAAGGAAAAGCGATATAAAACGATTAATAATGCTTGCAGTCAATGTTTCATTGTTTGGGAGAATCCAATTTCCTAAGTCAGTATGCTTTGATGTATTAGCTGTGTAAGGAGTAGACTAGTTTAAGGAAATATTGACCGTACAAATACTAACATATTAGTCTTTTGAGGAAGTTCAAATAGTAGACAGATTTCTTTCCTCAATTTTCCCTGGAGACATTAAACTGAAGAGAAAAATCCAGAGTTTTCCCCACGTGTTGGGTCTGGGAGTCATTATGACTTTATCAAAGACAGGAGCTGTGACATAGAATGATCCTTCTTCTCTAGCTGAGACGCCAAGGTAGGTCCAGTCTGAGTCATAAACTTTAGCCCAACAAGGAAATCACCCTTCACATTGACCTTGCCGAGCTTTGGCTGTTCTCTGTTCTTTGCCCAACACCCAAGACACACACCAGCTCTGGCCAACAAACCTTAACATATTATCTATATCAACCAGAGCTACATTTATTCCCAAATCTCCTTCTAAAATACAAACCTGTACTTTCTACTCTCAACTTCTACATTTACAAAGGCCTCATATGTATCTCAGACTCACAGATGGTAAAACTCAACACACCAGTCAGTTCTCTGTCAAAAAACTGACAAAAAACTGGACTCCCGATCAGGCACACTGGCTCATGCCTGTAATACTAGCACTTTGGGAGGTCAAGGCGGATGGATCACGAGGTCAGGAGATTGAGACCATCATGACTAACACGGTGAAACCTCATCTCTACTAAAACTACAACAACAAAAATTAGCTGAGCGTGGTGGCACCCGCCTGTAGTCCCAGCTATTCAGGAGGCTGAGGCAGGAGAATCGCTTGAACCCAGGAGGTGGAGGTTGCAGTGAGCTGAGATCACACCATTGCACTCCAGCCTGGGCAAAAGAGCAAGACTCCATCTCAAAATAAACAAACAGACAAACAAAACAAAACAAACAACAAAAAACCTGGACTCTCTACAGCCAGTGGAGTATGCACCATTCACTTGCCACACTGTATGCTGAGTGACCCTTCCACAGCTTCAATCTGCACATAACTTCAGCCTGAAACCATGTAATGTCCCTTTATATCTTCAGTACAATGATTAATACCTTATTATCTGTACCCTGCTTCCCTCTATGCTCATCATTCTGATAGCTCTTGCCAATACTCAAATCCAGGAGCAGCAAACCACTTGACATGTCACAAACTTTTCACAGGTTCACGCCAGTGGATTCCCCAGTGAACCAGCTCTCTTAACTCAGGCTTCCATAACAAAATACCACAGACTGGATGGCTTAAACACGAGGAATTTCTTTCTCATAGTTTGAGAGGCTGAGAAGTCCGAGACCAAACTGCCAGCCGATTCAGTTCCCCAGTGAGGGCTCTCTCCCTGACTTGCAGACTGCTACCTTCTCCTTCTGTCCTCACGTGGTGGAGCGAGACAGAGAGAGAGCACTTTGGTCGTTCATCTATTTCTTAGAATGACACTGATCTCATCATGGAGATCCCATGGTCATGACCTCATCTAAACCTGATTACCTCCCAAAGGCCCTACCTCCAAAATACCTTCACATTGGGGGTTAAGGCTTCAATATATAATTTGAAGGGGACACAAACATCCATTCCATTACACTCGCACCTGCCTTTGCAATCCAGCCTCTGGGCCAGGCTTAGCAGTGGAGAGCCCAAGGCTTCAATTGACAGGATTTTTATGCTCTCAGGCTCTGGCTCCTTGGCTCTGGAAGCTTCTAGAAGCAGTAGGGTGATCCATCCTTTAGTAACTATAAAGGTGTAAAACACATGGTGGGTAAGAGTGCCCTATTAAGTATTTTGGTGATGCCCCTATTAGTGTGCTTGGCTCAACCTATTAATAGTAAGTAGTGATTGGCATCCACCTCAGTACCACCCCCTGCAGTCATCCTGTCAGTTTCCATTCCATTCTCCTATCCTTGGCTTGCTGGTTCAATAGTCTTAAGTGATGTACTCCTGGGGCTCTCCTTTTTCCCTCAGAGATATCTTGTGATTTCTTTGATTCTCTCCACCGTTACAGGTTAATAAGTCTAATTTTAAAAAAATCTGTAGATGGATGTTGGGAAGCTGTTGGAAAGCTGTGGGGAGAGCCCTTGGGCTTTTCGCCTGGGTAAAGTGCAGATTCCTGAGGATTCTGGGCCTTGGTCTCCGGCTGCACTAGTGCTGGCCACTTAGCTGTTCTCAGCAGCGTCACCTGGCGCAATGGTGCTGAAGCGCACTGCCGAGAGGCCAGAAGGCAAAGCCAGAGCCGGTGGCTATGGCCTGGAACCCATTTAGGCACAATTGAGGGCACGCGGGGACAAAGCAATAGAGAAGGGTGGGCAATACAGGATCTGTACACCACGTATTAGGAATTGTATTTATTAAATTGTTGATTACCTAAGACTCCGGAGAGTAGTTTGAACATTTAACGGTTTTCTGAGGATTATTTGGGGAAGAGGTGTGCATTCAAATGTACATACATAATTCATGTGATTTCGGAATATTGACTCTCCGAGTTCCAGATGCAGATTTAGAACCTTTTTAAAAAAATTTGTTTTTGTTTTCTCGCCAATCAGCCAGATCTGCAGCTTATCAGAGTAAAGCCAAGCCAAGCGGGACCCTTAGGAAATGCGCTAAGACGTCACCCACTTTCAGTGTCAGCCTGTGAACATTCAGGCGATAGAAGAGAATGAAGAGAACCTTAAGGAATTTCTGGAACCAAAGCTAATTAATATTAAGCAGGCCTCTTGCTGGCAGACCAGTGGAAATTGTAGCCTGGTCAACAATCAGTCTAGATTGATAAGGTCTAAAATGTAGCCACAGGTTCAACTACTTTTCTGTTTGTTTCCCAACCTCGATTAAACTCACTAAATTTAGGGGCAAAACCCCACATTTCTGCCCAGTTTCAAACCAGGGACCCTTCACATGTGAGGCAAACCTGACAACCACTACACTACAGAAACCACATATACACCAGAAAAGGCAGAATACAATCCTGAAAATCATACATCAGCCATTTCTATTATCGTTTCCAAAGTCAGAAATTCACTTGCATTTAGAAATTCCACTGAAAAAATAAGCACCAGCCATCAAGAAGACTATGCCTCCCAATAGGCCCAGGCTTAGCGTTCCGCGGCTACCCCCAAAACGAAGACCATGGGGACCCATGCCCGGGCTTCAGGGGATCCCGCATCCTCCCGCGGGGTATTCACTTCCAGAACTAAGCGCCGTCTGCGGGATCCTCCCGGCTAACACTCTCCGGCTCCCAGAAGCTGCAGGAGCCGGCGGGTTTTGAGCACCCGAGACCCGGGCGCCCCGCGCCGCGCAGCAGTCTGGACGCCGCCCTTCCAAGGATACGGACCCCTCCTCGCGGCCTTTTCTCTGGCGCCGGCCGTCGGGGCTCTTGGCTCTTGGCGTCCTTCCAGGAACCGTAGGACCCTCCTTGCCCTCCCTTCCGCAGGCCGAGGGGAGTGAGCTGCGCGCTCTTTCCTCGCGGACCCTTTGGCCTCAGCGCCTCGACGTCTTCCTCCCAAAGGGCATCCTTCACTGCTGCTGTCTCTTAGTCTGCCCAACTCAATTTAAGTCATAGTTAATCACAGTTTCCGATTTTAGCAGGTGCCAAAGCAAACGCTATGTCTCAGGACACTTGGCTGTTTGAAAATATGGGCACATCAACTCAGGCCAAGCCACGCCTTCATGAGGCCGAGTATAAAACCCTGGAAGACCCGGGGATAACCCACTTAGATTTCACGATCGCTCCTCTCTCCCTCGTCGGTCTTCCGATTCTTGAAGGGCAGTTTCATTTTACCCTTTACAAAACTGAAACGTCTTATGTTTGCTTTTTGTAATTTTCCTTTTCAATAGGGTCATGGAGTGCGGATTTTAACCTAAGAGGGCAAAGAGGTAAAGACGGTTTTCACAGAAAGCGTCTGGATGGATTTTCACGTTCACATCTCAGCAGACGGCCAACAGGCAAAAACAGTCTCCTTTTGCTTGAAGACGTTAAAATCTCTCTCTCTCTCCTCTCTCTTTCTTTCTCTCTCTCTCCCTCCCTCCCACCCCCTTCCTTCCCTGTCTCTCTCTCTCAGTGCCAAAACTTAGCTACTCTGGAGGCCGAGGCAGGAGAATCGCTTGAACCCGGGAGGCAGAGGTCTCAGTGAGCCGAGATCGCGCCACTGCACTCCGGCCTGGAGACAGAGTGACAGTGTCTCAAAAAAAGTTTGGAGAAGAAGGTGCCATTTTCCCTAGTTGCTTTTCTTATTGCAGTGGTGACTGCATCGCCTTCACACCTGAAGTCCAAGTGCTTCCACCCTGGGGAATGTACAGACCGCTGGGTCACTGGAGGCCAGGCGGCAGTGCCGGCCTCGTTCTGCTTTTGGCTTTAACTACAGTCGGGGGAGGCGACTGGACCTCACAGAGGACCTCACCAGAGACTGCTGGAATGTTACCCTCACCAGCGACTGGAGGGCCAAACTCCCAAAGAGGCCTACTTCATGATAGCCTTAAATCAGGAAATTTCATGAAATCCCACCCCTCTACTGCCCCATTCCCATATTCTGTCTCTTCCCCTGCCCACTCGGAGAAGATTCGCCGCCTTTCTGTCGAGTCTGGACCCTTTGGAGTCCCACATGGACAAGACAAAAGGGGCATTGCCTTTTCCTTCCTCCAGGAGCGGGAAGAGCCGTCACCATGGAGGAAACAGACTCACAGCGCGCATCTTCACATTCTTGAGCCCTGCCAGGTTCCAGCAAACCCAACAAAGCATTCTCTGAAGCTTCTCTTGGATACATACCCAGAAATGGGGTTGCTGGATCACAGGGTAGATTCTATTTTTAGTTTTTTGAGGAAACTCCATACTGTTTTCCACATCAGCTGTGCTAATTTACATACCTATTCACAATGTGTGTGTTTCCTTTTCTCTGCATTATTTCTAACACATCATTCACCTTTTTGATAAATGCCACTCTAACAGGTGTGAGAAGATATTCATTATGGTTTTAATTTGCGTTTCCCTAATGATGAGTGATGCTGAGCATTTGAGAAAAGCTAATTGTGAATGACTTAATGTTGAGAACTGACTTAACATTGTGACAGATAGGAAGCAATAGGGTAAAAACAAAACAATGTCATTCAAACAGGATATCAGATTTGCACATAGGCCTTTGTGGGGCAAATGGGAACCCAGCGCACAGAAAGTTGACTTATGTGGAAGCAATATCACAAATGAGTTAGGAAATGTGAAAAAAATAACCAATAAGAGAGATATAATTGAAAATAGACCTAATGGATTCACACTATCATTACAGATACTGGAAGCCCTGGGGTTTCATTTGGGAGAAAGAAATATTTGCTTTCATACATGATCAAAACTAATGAAAAGGCTAGATCCTGAGTTACTTTTCAGGCATTTACATTTAAAACTTAAAGTTAGCCAAAGAAAGTCTACTTTGAGATGGAAATATGAAAACCCAAATTAGCCTGGGAAAAATCAGATCCCTAGGCAATGTTTGATTTTCTCACTTTGAAGTGGGAAATTAGATCAGATGTGCCTTAAGGTTTTTCTGGTGTTAACATTCATGGTTCATAATTTTTCTTTTTAAAGAAAATAGGTATATTGAAACCAATAGAACAAGGTAACATATATCCAGAAGGCACTTTAATAATGGGTAAACTTCATTAAAGTTAAATAATGCTGTGCCCGCACTCAAGACTAATGGCAAAGTGCGTTTTAGTTAAGTTACTTGGAGTTTATATGGAATGACAACATCACATAGTTTATATGAGGGGTGGGATCATAAGCTTTCAGAAGTGGTTTTATTGGGTTCCCCTTTCTTTATCTTGTCACAAATGCTGGGGGCACATATGGAGATGGCCACCAACCTGATTAAGTCTGCCAGCAGAGTCTTAGAGACAGACATTCCCAAGAGCCTGCCAAATCTCAGGCTCACAAAGCCCAAGGACGGTTGGGTGCCTGGGAATTGAGTGGCTCTGTCTAAGGATCTTTCTTCTTTGACCTGGGTGCACATGTCTTCACAACCTCGACTGCTATGCTACTGAACACCACTGCACATGTACACTGTGAATCAACCCTACCACAAACCTGTGACCTAGGTTTGAACATACTTTGTCTTAGGGAATAGCAAAAGTCAGTGGCTTTGCGCCAAGCCTGGCAGCTCTGTCAATCGTTGATCCATGTAAGCTGTTCTGGGCCCTGCTCTGTTCAATGTATGGGTGACCTGAATGGAGATATAAAGCATATAATTCTTCTATATTATATTATATTATATTTTAATGTATCATATTAATTCTACAAATCATCCCCAATCAGGGGGCCGCTACAAGATTTGTGGAAATGCACATCAAATATTTGGATGACTTGGATAATTGGGGAATGATTCAGTATATCTAGAATGAATTTGTAAGTGACAATTACAAGTCACAATATGTATAGAGATAAAACAAAACAATACGACCCAGCAACAGCTGTGGGGGAGGGGTGGAAAATTGAGGTCAAAATTGACCTGAAGTTAAGTAAAAGCTCCAGATGCTGCCACTGAGAAGAAAAAGAAGCCAATGTGACATTGGGACATATTTAGATTAATATTGGACAGACAGGCAGGAACTCCTTGTACTAAAGTAATTAGTCATATGCTAAGTAGATTATCATACTCAGATTTTGATTTCTACACTTTTAAGAGCATGGGAAAAGACCAAAGATAAGCCCAAAATGAACAATAACAAAGTCTAAAAGTTAACAAATTCCCATTTGAGGAAAAGCCATAAGATCTGCTTTAATTAAAACATTGATGAATAACTTCAAGAGTGTCCTCGAGAAATAAAAAGGTGCTGGGCAATTGTTCCTCCTCTGTTTCTTCCACATGCTGAGATTTGTAGAGAGAGTTTGTCTGGCAGCATCGGCATAAGGATAATAACCAAAAAGTGAGGTCGGCTGCGTGGCAGGGTGGCTCCACCTGTACCTCCCAGTAGCTGCAGAGTGTGATTCTTCTGCTGCCAATGAAATGGTTGGTGTTGTCTTCCCTGTAGCTCCACCTTATTCTAATTCTGTGACTATGTCTGCTGACTGTTTCCCCAGTGCCCCAAGTCCTCCCTCTCAGCTGTCCTTGAGGGAGTCAGAGTTACAGGCAGGGCCTTAGGCTTTGCACCCTGATACCTTAAGCCTTCATCTCCCGCCATCCAGCACTCAAGTGTTACAGAGCTGATGAAGCTTCCTGACTTGTGAGAAAACTCGCAGGACTCTGTCTCCTCGGAAGAGAAGAATCACCGCATTCACACCCTCCAGTCCTGTTTCAACCTTGTTTGTTTGCATTTGTTTTAATTTCTTATGTGCTTTTCTCCCTCACCATCTCTGGATTCTCCTCTTCTCCATGGGGAAATTCCTCCTGCTCATTTGGTGTGTCCTTCCACCCAAACCAGTCCCCAGTGCCCTTATGCCTGACTAAGGAGGTTCTGGGTAGGGAGTTCATTTTAGATCTGCTTTTTTTGTTTGTTTTTGTTCTCATTGAGAACTGCCTTTGCAATCTCATGTTTCTCTTGGGTCCTCTTTAATGGCCTAACTTCTTCAAACCATGATTTTCTTTTAGCTCATCAAGGTGGCTTTGGAGAAAAGTCTGGCAACTGTGGAGACCCAGAACCCATCTTTTTCCCCTCCTTCCCCGATGGGAGGGGAGAGTGACAGGTGTCTTCAGGAGGAAATGCTCCACCTGAGGGCTGAGATCCACCAGCACTTAGAAGAGAAGAGGAAAGCTGAGGAGGAATTGAAGGAGCTAAAGGCTCAAACTGAGGAAGCAGGATTCTCCTCAGTGTCCCACATCAGGTGGGACATTCTTCCCAGAGGAGGGGAGCTTGCAGGTCATGAGGCACCACAGTCAAAGGCGTCGCCTTGCTGCAGCCAAGGCATTCATGCTGCCAAGGGGCTACTTGGTGCGTATCCCAGGCTCCATGCATTAATATTTGTACAAATTCTTTAGGTGAAAGTAAATAATATTGGCTAATGGTAATCACTTTCTGTTATTCAAATAATCCTGGTCTTAATTCAGTATAACAATGCCCACTATTATTGTGCATCTGCCAGTCATACATATGACAGTCATGGTGGAAACCTCCTTGTTACATGACCAGTGTTGCTCTTTTTAATCGACTGAAACATATAAGGAATCCCTGCCACCTAATATGTTTCACTACTGTATACAGAACCAGAACAGTCCACGAAGGAGGAGGATTTCTTCTTTTTCTTTTTTTTTCTTTTGAGACAGAGTCTTTCTCTGTCACCCAGCCTGGAGTGCAGTGGCACGATCTCGGCT
>JAKFHT010002661.1:0-14257 GCA_023783455.1 Erythrocebus patas | reverse complement strand
TCTTGAGGGAAAGCTGTAACTCTGTGACATGAATTAACAGAACACAAACCCGTATCTCAGAAAGCTTCCTTCCAGTATTTAACCGATGATATTTCCTTTTTCACCATAGCCCTCTAGGGCTTCCAAATATCACTTTGCCAATTCCACAAGAACAGAATTAGCGAAAGAGTTCTTGAAGGAAAGATGTAACTCCGTGAGATGAATTAACAGAACACAAAGCAGTTTCTCAGAAAGCTTCTTTCCAGTTTTTGACGGAAGATATTTCCTTTTCACCATAGCCTTCTATGGGCTTCCAAATATCACTTTGCGAATACCACAAGAACAGTCTTAGAGAAAGGCTTGACGTGAAAGCTGTAACTCTGTGAGATGAATTAACAGAACACAAAGCAGTTTCTCAGAATGCTTCTTTCCAGTTTTTAAAGGAAGACATTTGCTTTTTGAACATAGCCCTCTATGGGCTTCCAAATATCACTTTGCTAATTCCACAAGAACAGCCTTAGCGAAAGGCTTCTTGAAGGGAAAGATGTAACTGTGTGAGATAAAAACTAGAAGAAGCTTTCTGAGAAGCTGCTTTGTGATGTGTGAATTCATCTCACAGAGTTACTCCAATCTTTCATGGGGATATTTGCTAGCACTGTTTTTGTGGAATCAGCGAAGGGACATTTCTGATCACTTTGAATCCTATCGCGACAAAGGAAATATCCTCATTTAAAAACTGGAAACAAGCTTTCTGAGAAACTGCTTTGTGATGTGTGAATTCATCTCCTAGAGTTACACTACACTTTCATGGAGCAGTTTGCTAGCACTGTTTTTGTGGAACCTGAGAAGGGATATTTTTGATGGCTTTGAAGCCTGCAGTGACAAAGGAAATATCCTGAGATAAAAACTAGAAAGAAGCTTTTGGAGAAACTGCTTTGTGATGTGTGAATTCATCTCACAGAGTTACTCCATTCTGTTCATGGAGCAGTTTGTAAGCACTGCTTCTGAGGAATCTGAGAAGGGTTAATTTGGATCGCTTTGAAGCCTATTGTGACAAAGAAAATATCCTCACATAAAAACTAGAAAGAAGCTTTCGGAGAAACTGCTCTGTGAGGCGTGTATTCATCTCAAAGAGTTACACCATTCTTTCCTTGAGTAACATGCTAACACTATTGTCATGGAATCTCCAATGGGGTATTCCTGAGTGAATTGAGGCCGATGGTGAAAAGAAAATGTCCTCAGATAAAACTTGAAAGAAGTTTTCTGAGACTGCTTGTGATGAATTCATCTGAGGATTCACTCTTTTGAGCAGTTTAATACTGTTTTCATTTCTTTATTTTCTGGAATCTGAAGGACATTTCTGATCCCTTTGAATTCTATTGTGAAAAAACATCCTCAGATAAAACTGAAACAAGCTATCAGAAACTACTTTGTGATGTGTGAATTCATCTCACAGAGTTAAACTCTTTCATGGCACAGTTTGGTACTGTTTTTGTGGAATCTGAGAAGGGATATTTAAGATCACTTTGAGCCTAAGGTGACAAAATATCCTCAGATAAAAACTAGAAGAAGCTTTCTGAGAAACTGTTTTGTGATGTGTGATTCAGCTCACAAAGTTAAATTCTTTTCATGGAGCAAATTTAACACACTGTTTAATCTGTGAGGGATATTGGAGCACATTGGCTATCTGGTGAAAATATCCTCAGATAAAACTGAAGAAAGCCTTAGAAACTGCTTTGTGATGTGAATTCATCTCACAGTTAACCATTCTTTCATTGAGCAGTTTGCTAACAGTATTTTCATGGAATCTGCAATGGGTATTTGAGTGAATTGAGGCCGATGGTGAAAGAAGAAATGTCCTCAGATAAAAACTTGAAAGAAGTTTTCTGAGATCCTGCTTGTTGATGTGTGAATTCATCTCAGAGGATTACACCAATCTTTTATGGAGCAGATTACTAATACTGTTTTATTTAAACTGTTTTTTGGAATCTGAGAAGGGCATTTTGATCCCTTTGAATTCTATTGTGAAAAAAGAAACATCCTCAGATAAAAACTGGAAACAAGCTATCAGAGAAACTACTTTGTGATGTGTGAATTCATCTCACAGAGTTACACTACTCTTTCATGGCACAGTTTGATGGTACTGTTTTCGTGGAATCTGAGAAGGGATATTTAAGATCACTTTGAAGCCTAAGGTGACAAAGGAAATATCCTCAGATAAAAACTAGAAGGAAGCTTTCTGAGAAACTGTTTTGTGATGTGTGTATTCAGCTCACAAAGTTGCAGAGTTCTTTTCATGGAGCAAATTACTAACACTGCTTTCGTTTAATCTGTGATGGGATATTGCGAGCACATTGACTGCTCTGGTGAAAAAGGAAATATCCTCAGATAAAAACTGAAGACAAGCCTTAGGAGAAACTGCTTTGTGATGTGTGAATTCATCTCACAGGGATACACCATTCTTTCATTGAGCAGTTTGCTAACAGTATTTTCATGGAATCTGCAATGGGATACTCGGAAGGGCATTGAGGCCAATGGTGAAAATGGAAATGTCCTCAGATAAATACTTGAAAGAATTTGCCTGAGAAACTGCTTTGTGATGTGTGAATTCATCTCACAGAGTTACTCCATTCTGTTCTTTAAGTAGTTTGTTAGCACTGCCTCTGTGGAACCTGAGAAGTGATATTTTGGATCACTTTGAAGCCTATGGTGACAAACAAAATATCCTCAGATAAAAATTAGAAAGAAGCTTTTGGAGAAACTGCTTTGTGATGTTTGAATTCATGACACAGAGTTGCAGTTTCTCTTCATGAAGCTGTCTGCTAACACTCTTTGTGAAATCTCCAATGGGATATATTAGAGCTCATTGAGGCCTATGGTGAAAAATGTATATACTCAGATAAACACTAGAAAGAAGCTCTCTGAGAAACCGCATTGGGATGTGTGAATCCATCTCACATTGTTACACTCTGCGTTTCATTGAGCAGTTTGCTAACACTGTTTTCATGTAATCTGCCAGGGAATGCTTGGAAAAGGAAATATTCTCAGATAAAACTTGAAAGCTGTTTTCAGAGAAACTGCTTTGTGATGTGTGAATTCATCTCACAGAGTTACTTCATTCTGTTCATGGAGCAGTTTGTTAGCACTGCTTCTGTGGAATCTGAGGAGGGATATTTTTGATCACTTTGAAGCCTATGGTGAAAAAGGAAATATCCTCAGATATAAACTAGAAAGAAGCCTTCTGAGAAACTGATTTGTGATGTGAGTATTCATCTCAGAGTTACACCATTCTTTTCTTGAGCAGCTTGCTAACACTATTTTCGTGGAATCCGCAGTGGGGTATTCCGGAGGGCATTGAGGCCAATAGTGAAAAAAGAAATGTCTTCAGATTAAAATTTGAAAGAAGCTTTCTGAGAAACAGCTTTGTGGTGTGTGAATTCATCTCACAGAGTTACACCAATCTTTCATGGAGAAATTTGCTAGCACTCTTTTTGTGGAATCAGAGAAGAGACAATTCTGACTGTTTTGAATCCTATGATGACAAAGGAAATATCCTCAGATAAAAACTGGAAACAAGCTCTCTGAGAAAATGCTTTGTGATGTGTGAATTCATCTCCCAGAATTACACTAATCTTTAATGGAACAGTTTGCTAGCACTGTTTTTGTGGAATGTGAGAAGGCATATTTTTGATGGCTTTGAAGCCTGCAGTGACAAAGGAAATATCCTCAGATAAAAGCTAGATAGAAGTTTTCTGAGAAACTGCTTTGTGATGTGTGAATTCATCTCACAGAGTTACTCCATTCTGTTCATGGAGCAGTTTGTTAGCACTGCTTCTGTGGAATCTGAGAAGGGATATTTTTGATCGCTTTGAAGCCTATGGTGACAAAGGAAGTATCCTCAGATATAAAGTAGAAAGAAGCTTTCGGAGAAACTGCTTTGCATTGGGTGTACACATCCCACAAAGTTACACCATTCTTTCATTGAGCAGTTTGCTAACACTATTTTCGTGGAATCTTCAGTGGGATATACAGGAGGGCTTTGAGGCCAATAGTGAAAAAGGAAATGTCCTCAGACAAAAATTTGAAAGAAGCTTTCAGAGAAATTTCTTTGTGATGTGCCAATTCATCTCACAGAGTTACACCAATCTTTTATGGAGCAGTTTGCTAGCACCGTTTTTGTGGAATCTGAGAAGGGATATTTTTGATGTCTTTGAAGCCTGGGGTGTCAAAGGAAATATCCTCAGATAAAAACTAGAAAGAAGCTTTCTGAGAAACGGCTTTGTGATCTGTAAATTCATCTCACAGAGTTACACCATTCTTTTCATGGAGCAGTTTATTAACACTGTTTTCATTTGATCTGCAATGGGATATCATGAGCACATTGTTTGCTATGGTGGAAAAGGAAATATCCTCAGATAAAAACTGGAGAGAAGCCTTCAGAAAAACTGCTTTGAAATGTGTGAATTCATCTCACAGTGTTACACCAGTCTTTCACTGAGTAGTTTGCTAACACTGTTTTTGTGGAATCTGCAATGGGATACTCGGGAGGGCACTGAGGCCGATGGTGAAAAAGAAAATGTCCTCAGATAAAAACTTGAAAGAAGTTTTCTGAGAAACTTCTTTGTGATGTGTGAATTCATCTCACAGAGTTACACCACTTGCTTCATGGAGCAGTTTGTTAGCACTCCTTCTGTGGAATCTGAGCAGGGATACTTTGGGTTTCATTGAAGCCCATGGTGAAAAAGGAAATAGCCTCAGATAAAAATGGGAAAGAAGCTTTCTGAGAATCTGCTTTGTAATGTGTGAATTTATGTCCAAGAGTTACACTACTCTTTCTTTTTTTTATTATAATTTAAGTTCTAGGGTACATGTGCACAACGTGCAGGTTTGTTACATATGTATACTTGTGCCATGTTGGTGTGCTGCACCCATCAACACATCAGCACCCATCAACTCGTCATTTACATCAGGTATAACTCCCAATGCCATCCCTCCTCCCTCTCCCCTCCCCATAATAGGCCCCGATGTGTGATGTTCTCCTTCCAGAGTCATATACACTACTCTTTAATTGAGCAGGTGGCTATCACAGTTTTTGTCAAATCTGAGAAGGGATATTTTGGAAAGGATTGAAACCCATAGTGAAAAAGGAAATGTCCTCAGATAAAAACTAGAAAGAAGCTTTCAGAGAAACCACTTTGTGATGTGTGTATTCATCTCACAAAGTTACACAGTTTTTTTCATGGAGCAGATTAACACTGTTTTCGTTTAATCTGCAACAGGATATTGCGAGTGCATTGAGTGCTATGGTGAAAAAGGAAATATCCTCAGATAAAAACTAGAAAGAACCTTTCTGAGAAACTGTGTTATGATGTGGGAATTCATTTCACAGAAACACTCCATTCTGTTCAAGGAGGAGTTTGTTAGCACTGCTTCTGAGGAATCTGAGAAGGGATATTTTGCATCGCTTTGAAGCCTTTGGTGACAAAGGAAATATCCTCACAAAGAAACTAGAAAGAAGTTTTCTGAGGAACTGCTTTGGGATGTGTGAATTTGTCTCACAGAGTTACACTACTCATTCATGGAGCCATTTGCTAGCACTGTTTTTGTGGAATCTGAGAAGGGACATTTCTGACCGCTTTGAATCCTATCGTGACAAAGGAAATATCCTCAGATATTAACTGGAAACAAGCTTTCTGAGAAACTGTGACATGTGATTTCATCTCAGAGAGTTACACTACTCTCTTCTCAGAAACCTTCTTTTCAGTTTTTATCTGTGGATATTTACTTTGTCACAACAGGCTTCAATGTGCTCCCAAATATCCTAGTGCATATTCCACGAAAACAGTGTTAGCAGACTGACTGAATGAAAAGAATGGTGTAACACTGTGAAATGAAATTTCACATTCCAGCGCATTTTCTCAGAAAGCTTCTTTCTAGTTTTTAACTGAGGATATTTCCTTTGTCACCATAGGCTTCAATGCAATCCAAAATATCCCTTCTCACATTCCCTAAAAAGAGTGCTGCCAAACTGCACTATGAAAAGAATTGTGTAACTGTGCCAGATGAATTCAAAAATCTTAAAGAAGTTTCTCAGAAAGCTTCTTACTAGTTTTTGTCTGAGGATATTTCCTTTGTCACCATAGGCTTCACTGCGCTTCCAGTATCCTATTCCAGATTCCGCGAAAACAGTGTTAATAGACTGCTGAATGAATAGAACGGTGTAACTCTATGAGACTAAGTCACACATCACAAAGCAGTTTCTCAGAAAGCTTCTTTGTTGTTTTTATCTAAGGATATTTCCTCTTTCACCATTGGCCTCAATGTGCTCCCAAATATCCCCTTACAGATTCCAGGAAAACAGTGTTAGCAAACTGCTAAATGAAGAGAAAGATGTAACTCTGTAAGAAGATTTCACACATCACAAAAAAGTTTCTCAGAAAACTTCTTTCTAGTTTTTATCTAAGGATATTTTCTTTATCAGCATAGGCTTCAATTGAAGCATATGCTTCAAGGCGATTCTCAGATTACACATAAAGAATGTTAACAAACTCCTCCATGAAAGGATACTGTAACTCAGTGAGATGAATTAACAAATTAGAAAGCAGTTTCACAGAGAACTTCTTTCCTGTTTTTATCTAAGAATATTTCTTTATAACTGTAGGCCTCAATGCGCTCCCAAATATGCCTTTGCACATTCCACGAAAACAGTGTTAACAAACTACTCCATGAAAAGAATGGTGTAACTCTGTGAGATGAATTCACACATCACAAATAACTTTCTCAGAAAGCTTCTTTCTAGTTTTTATCTGAGGATATTTCTTTTGTCACCATAGACTTCAATGTGATCCAAAATATCCCTTCTCAGACTCCCAAAAATCAGGGCTACCAAACTGATCCGTGAAAACAATCGTCTATCTCTGTGAGATGAATTAACACATCACAAAGCAGTTTCTCAGAAAGATTCCTTCTAGGTTTTATCTGAGCATGTTTCCTTTGTCACCATAGGCTTCAATACTTTCAAAATATCCGTTCTAATATTCCTCCAAAAAAGTGTTACTAAACTGCTCCATGAAAAGAATGGTTTAGTTCTGTGAGCCGAATTCACATATCACAAAGCAGTTTTTCAGAAAGCTTCTTTCTAATTTTTACCTGGGGATATTTCCTTTGTCACCATAGGCTTCAATGCGATCCACAATATCCCTTCTCAGATTCCACAGAAATATTGATGCCAAACTGTTTCCTCATCAGAAAGGTTTAACTCTATGAGATGAATGAAAACACATATCACAAAGCAGTTTCTCAGAATGCTTCTTTCTAGTTTTTATCTTAGGATATTTGCTATTTCACCATAGTCCTCAATGCGCTCCAAAATATTCCATTGCAGATTCCACCAAAACAGTGTTAGCAAACTGCTCAATGAAAAAGAAAAGTGTAAATTTGTGAGATGAAGTCACACATCACAATGCAGTTTCTCATTAAGATTCTTACAGTTTTTATTTGAAGATATTGCATCACCATAGGCTTCAATGCAATCCAAAATATCCCTTCTCAGATTCCACAGAAACATTGATGCCAAACTGCTCCCTCAACAGAAACGTTAACTCAATGAGATGAATGCACATATCACAAAGCAGTTTCTCAGAAGGCTTCTCCGCAGTTTTAAACTGAAGATGTTTCCCTTTTCACCATAAGCCTCAATGCACTCCAGAATATCCCGTTGCAAATTCCACGAAAACAGTGTTAGCAAACTGCTCCATGAAAACAATGGTGTAACTGTGTGAGACGAATTCACACATCACAAAGCAGTTTCTCAGAAAGCTTCTTTCGAGTCTGAGGATATTTCCTTTCTCACCATAGGTTTCAATGCATTTAATAATAACCCTTCTCAGATTCCCCAAAAACAGTGCTACCAAACTGCTCCATAAAAAGTATGGTTTAACACTGTGAGATGAATTCACACATCACAAAGCAGTTTCTCAAAAAGTTTGTTTCCAGTTTTTTTCTAAGGATATTTCATTTTTCACCAGAGTCCTCAATGCACTCCCAAATATCCTATTGCAGATTCCATGAATACAGTGTTAGCAAACTGCTCCATGAACAGAATGTTGTAACAGTGTAAGATGAATTCATGCATCACAAAGCAGTTTCTGAGAAAGCTTCTTTCTAGTTTTTATCTGAGTATATTTCCTTTGTCTCCGAAGGACTCAATGCACTCCCGAAAATTCCATTAAAGATTGCACGAAAATGGTGTTAGCCAACTACACTATGAAAAGAATGGGTTAACTCTGTGAGATGAATTCACACATCAAAAAGCAGTTTCTCACACAGCTTTGTTCTATTTTTTATCTGAGGATATTTCCTTTGTCACCATAGGCTTCAATGCGATCCAAAATATTCTTTCGCAGATTCCACAGAAACATTGATGTGAAACAGTTCCCTCAATAGAAAGGTTTAACTCTATAAGATGAATGCACACATCACAAAAGGGTTTCTCCGAAAGCTTCTCTGGAGTTTTTATCTGAGGATATTTCCCTTTTCACCAGAGGCCTCAATGCACTCCCGAATATCCCATTGCAGATTTTACGAAAACAGTGTTAGAAAACTGCTGAATGAAAAGAACAGTGTAACTCTGTGAGACGATTTCACACATGACAAAGCAGTTTCTCAGAAGGCTTCTCTCCAGTTGTTATCTGAGGATATTTCCCTTTTCATCATAGGCCTCAATGCCCTCCCAAATATCCCATTGCAGATTCCACAAAAACAGTGTTAGCAAACTGCTCAATGAAAAGGAAAGGGTAACTCTGTGAGATGAATTCTCACATCACAAAGCCATTCCTCAGAACGTTTCTTTCTAGTTTTTATCTTAGGATATTTGCTTTTTCAGCATAGGTCTCAATGCACTCCCACATATCCCAAAGCAATTTCCACGAAAACAGTGTTAGCAAACTGTTCAATGAAAAGAAATGTGTAACTCTGTGAGATGAACTGACACATCACAAAGCAGTTTCTCAGAAAGTTTATTTCTAGTTTTTATCTGAGGATATTTCCTTTGTCACCATAGGCTTCAATGCAAATCAAAATATACCTTCTCAGATTCAACAGAAACATTGATGACAAACAGCTCTCTCAACAGAAAGGTTTAACTCTATAACATGAAAGGACACATCACAAAGCAGTTTCTCCCAAGGTTTCTCTGCAGTTTTTATCTGAGGTTACTTCCCTTTTCAACATAGGCCTCAATGCACTCCGAATATCCCATTGCAGATTCCACGAAAACATAGTTAGAAAACTGGTCAATGAAAACAATGGTGTAGTTCTGTGAGACGAATTCAAACATCACAAAGCAGTTTCTGAGAAATATTCTTTCTAGGTTTCATCTGAGGATACTTCCTTTGTAACCATAAGCTTGAAAGCAAATCAAAGTATCCCTTCTCAGATTTCCCAAAAAGAGTGGTACCAAACTGCTCTATGAAAATAATGTTGTAACACTGTGAGATGAATTCACACATAACAAAGGGGTATCTCAGAAAACGTCTTTCTAGTTTTTATCTTAGGATATTTACTTTTTCAGCCTAGGCCTCAATACGCCCAAAAATATCCAATTGAAGATTCCAGGAAAACAGGGTTAGCTGACTGCTCAATGAAAAGAAAGGTGAAACTCTGTGAGATGAATTCACACATCACAAAGCAGTTTTTAAGAAAGCTTCTTTCTAATTTTTATCTTAGGATATTTGCTGTTTGAGCATAGGCCTTAATCTGCTCCCAAATATTCCATTGCAAATTCCACGAAAACAGTTTTCACAAACTGCTCCATGAAAAGAAAGGTGTAACTCTGGGAGGTGAATTCATGCATCACCAAGCAGTTTCTCAGACAGCTTCGTTATAGTTTTTATCTGAGGATATTTCCTTTCTCACCATAGGCTTCAATGTGGTCCAAAATATCCCTTCTCAGATTACCCCATAACAGTGTTAACAAACTGCTCCATGAACAGGATGGTGTAACTCTGTGAGATGAATTCACACATCACAAAGCAGTTTCTCAGAAACCTTCTCTCCACTTATTATCTGAGGATATTTCCCTTTTCACCATAGGCCTCAATGCATTCCTGAATATCCCATTGCAGTTTGCACGAAAACAGTGTTAGCAAGCTTCTCCATGAAAAGAAAAGTGTAACCCTAGGAGATGAATTAATGCATCAAAAAGCAATTTCTCAGAAATCTTCTTTCTAGTTTTTATCTGAGGATATTTCCTTTGTCACCATAGGCTTCAATGCGATCTAAATATCCCTTTTTAGATTCCCCCAAAACAGTGCTATCAAACTGCTACTTGAAAATATAATGTAGTTCTGTGAGATGAATTCACACATCACAAAGCAGTTTCTCAGAAAGCTTCTTTCTAGTTTTTATCAGACGATATTTCCTTTGTCACCATAAGCTTCAAAGTGATCCAAAAAATCCCTTCTCAGATTCCACAGAAACATTGATGCCAAACTTCTCCCTCAACAGAAAGGTGTATATCTATGAGATGAACGCACACATCACAAGGTAGTTTCTCAGAAGGCTTCTCTCCAGTTTCTATCTGAGAATATTTCCCTTTTCACCACAGGCCTCAATATGTTCCCGAATATCCCATTGCATATTCTACGGAAACAGTGTTAGAAAACTGCTCCATGAAGAGAAAAGTGTAACACTGTGAGATGAACTCACACATCACAAAGCAGTTTCTCACAAAGCTTCTTTCTAGTTTTTATCTGATGATATTTCCTTTTTCACTGTAAGCCTCAATGTGCTCCCAAATATCTCTTCACAGTTTCTACAAAAACAGTGTTTCCAAACTGCTGTGTGTAAATAAAGGTTTATCTTCATGAGATTAATGCATACAACACAAAGCAGTATTGCAGATAGCTTCTTTTTAATTTTTAGCATGAGATATTCGATTTTTCACAATTGGCCTCAATGCTCACCAAAATATCCCTTTGCAGAAAGGACAAAAACGTTGTTACCAAACTGCAGAATCAAAAGAAAGTTTTAACTCTATGAAATGAATGTACACATCACATACCGGTTTCTCAAATAGTTTACTTCCAGTTTTTATCCTGTGATATTTACTTTTTCACCATTGGCCTAAATGAGCTCCAAATGTCCTTTTGCAGAATGGACAAGAACTCTTTTTTCCAAATTGCTGAATCAACAAAAAGGTATAACCCTGTGAGATGACTCAATGACTTTCCAAATATCCCTTCACAGGCCCTTCAAAAACAGTGTTTCCACACTGCTAAATGAAAAGAAACGGTAAACTCTGTGTGGTGAATGCACACAGCACAAAATGGTTTATCAGATCATTTCCTTCTACTTTTTATCCTGATGTATTTGTTTTTTCTCCTTTGCCCTAAATGAGATACAAAATGTCCATTCACAGAATGGACAAAAACAGTGTTTCCAAACTGCTGAATAAAAGGAAAGATTTAGTGGGATGAATGGACACATCACAAAGAAGTTTCATAGAAAATATCTAGTTTTTATCTGAAGATATTTTCTTTTTCACTGTAGGCCTCAATGTGTTCCCAAGTATCCCTTTGCAGATTCCACAAAAACAGTGTTTTCAAGCTGCTGAATGAAAAGAAAGTTTTAACATTTTGAGATGAACACACACAACACAAACCAGTTTCTCAGATAGGTTCCTTCTAGTTTTTATCCTAGAATATTTGATTTTTCGTCATTGGTCTCAACGAACTCCAAAATATCCCTTCACAGATTATACAAAAAGAGCACTTCCAAGATGTTGAATGAAAAGAAAGGTTTAACTGTGCAAAATGAATGCACACATCACAAAGCAGTTTTGCAGGTAACTTCCTTCTAGTTTTCATTGTGAGATATTCGATTTTTCACCATTGACGTAAATTAGCTCCAAAATGTTCAATCGCTAAATAGACAAAAACAGTGTTTCCAAAGTGTCAAATCAAAACAGGTGTTTAATTCTGTGACATGAATGCACACATCACAAAATATTTTCTCAGGAAACTTCTTTCTAGTTGTTATCCAAAGTTATTTTCCTTTTCACCATAGGACTCAATGTGCTCTCAAATATGCTTTTGAGAGTGCACAAAAACAGGGTTCCAAACTGCCTAATGAAAAGGAAGGTTTAACTCTGTCAATGGAATTCACACATCACAAAGCAGTTTCCTGGATAGCTTCCTTCTGGTTTTTATCATGGGATATTTCACCATTGGCCTCTATGAACTCCCAAATGTCCATTTGCAGAATGGACAAAAACAGTGTTTCCAAAATGCTGATTCAAAAGAAAGGTTTAACTCTGTGAGATGAATGCACACAACACAAAGCAGTTTCTTAGAGTGTTTCTTTTTAGTTTTTATCTGAAGATAATTTCTTTTTCACCATAGGCTGCAATGCGTTCTCAAATATCCCTTCACAGGGTCTACAAAAACAGTGTTTCCAATCTGCTGAATGAAAGGAAGGGTTTAACTCTGTGACATGAATGCATATATCACAAAGAAGTTTCACATATAGCTTCCTTACAGTATTTATCATGAGATATTCGATTTTTCACCTTCGGCCTCAGTGAGCTCCCAAATGTCCTTTCGCAGAAGAGGCAAAAACAGTGTTTCCAAACTGCTGATTTGAAAAGAAGGCTTAACTCTGTGAACTGAATGCACACATCATGAAACAGTTTCTCAGAAAGCTTCTTTCCAGTTTTTATCTGAAGTTATTTTCTTCTTCACCATAGGCCTGAATGCGCTCCCAAATATCCCTTAGCAGATTCTATAAAAACAGTGTTTCCAAACTGTTTAATGAAATGGAAACTTTAACTCTGTGACATGAATGCATACATCACAAAGCCATTTCACAGATAGCTTCCTTACAGTTTTTAGTGTGAGGTATTCGATTTTTCACCATTGGCATCAATGAGCTCCAAAATATCCATTCACAGAATGGACAAAAACAGTGTTTCCAAACAGCTGAATAAAAAGACAGGTTTAACTCTGTGAGAAGGATGTACATGTCACAAAGCAGTTTCTCAGAAAGCTTCTTTCTGGTTTTTATCTGAAGATATTTTCTTTTTCACCATAGGTCTCAATGAGCTCTCAAATATCCCTTTGCATATTTTAGAAAAACCGTGTTTCCAAACTGCTGAAAGAAAAGACAGTTTTACCTCTGTGAGATGAATACACACATCACAAAGCATTTTCTCAGATAGCTTCCTTCTAGTTTTTATCCTGGTGTATTCGCTTCTTTGCCTTTGGCCTCAATGAAATCCCAAATGTCTTTTCATACAATGGAGAGAAACAGTGTTTCCAAACTGCTGAATCAAAAGAAAGTTTTAATACTGTGAGATTAATGCACACATCAAAAAGCAGTTTCTGAGAATGTTTCTTTCTAGCTTTCAGCTGATTTTTTTCTTTTTTTCTTTTTTTTTTTTTGAGACGGAGTCTCGCTCTGTCACCCAGGCTGGAGTGCAGTGGCGGATCTCAGCTCACTGCAAGCTGCACCTCCCGGGTTTACGCCATTCTCCTGCCTCAGCCTCCCGAGTAGCTGGGACTACAGGCGTCCGCCACCCTGGCTAGTTTTTTGTGTTTTTTAGTAGAGACGGGGTTTCACCATGTTAGCCAGGATGGTCTCAATCTCATGACCTTGTGATCCGCTCGTCTCGGCCTCCCAAAGTGCTGGGATTACAGGCTTGAGCCACCGCGCCCGGCCCAGCTGATTTTTTTCTGTTTTTCAATATAAGTGTCAAAGTATTCCCAAATATTCCTTTGCAGATTCTAAAAAACTGTGTTTTCAACCTTCTGAATGAAAATAAAGGTTTAGTTTTTTGACATGAATGCACATATCACAAAGCACTTTTTCAGACAGCTTCCTTTAACTTTTTATCCTGGGATATTTGATTTTTCAACGTAGGCCTCAATGAGTTATCAAATGTCCATTTGCAAAATGGACAAAATTGTTTCCAAACTGCTGAATCAAAAGAAAGGTTTACCTCTGTGAGATGAATGTACACATCAGAAAGCAATTTCTCAGAAAGGTCCTTTCTAGTTTTAATCTGAAGATACTTTCTTTTTCACCGTAGGCCTCAATGCACTCCCAATATTCCTTCACAAATTCTAAAATCATAGGGTTTCAAAGTGATTAATGAAAAGGAAAGTTTAACTCTGCCAGATGAATGCACACATCACAAAGCAGTTTCTCAGAAAGCTTCTTCTAGTTTATATCTGAACACATGTCCTTTTCATCATAGGCCTCAATGCGTTTCCTAATATTC
>JAKFHT010002660.1:0-14266 GCA_023783455.1 Erythrocebus patas | reverse complement strand
ACACAAAGCAGTTTCTCAGAAATCTTCTTTCCAGTTTTTAACTGGAAGATATTTCCTTTTCACCATAGCCCTCTATGGGCTTCAAATATCACTTTGCAAATTCACAAGAACAGTCTTAGAAAGGCTTCTTGAGGAAAGCTGTAACTCTGAGATGAATTAACAGAACACAAAGCAGTTTCTCAGAAAGCTTTTTCCAGTTTTTAACTGAAGATATTTTTTTCACCATAGCCCTATGGGCTTCCAAATATCACTTGCAAATTCCACAAGAACAGTCTTAGCAAAGGCTTCTTGAGGAAAGCTGTAACCTGTGAGATGAATTAACAGAACACAAAGCAGTTTCTCAGAAATCTTCTTTCCAGTTTTTAACTGAAGATATTTCCTTTTCACCATAGCCTCTATGGGCTTCAAATATCACTTTGCAAATTCACAAGAACAGTCTTAGGAAAGGCTTCTTGAGGAAAGCTGTAACTCTGAGATGAATTAACAGAACACAAAGCAGTTTCTCAGAAAGCTTCTTTCAGTTTTTAACGGAAGATATTTTTTTCACCATAGCCCTCTATGGGTTTCCAAATATCACTTGCAAATTCCACAAGAACAGTCTTAGTGAAAGGCTTCTTGAGGGAAAGCTGTAACTCTGTGAGATGAATTAACAGAACACAAAGGCAGTTTCTCAGAAAGCTTCTTTCCAGTTTTTATCTTAGGATATTTCCTTTTTCACCATAGCCTCTATGGGCTTCCAAATATCACTTTGCAAATTCCACAAGAACAGTCTTAGCGAAGGCTTCTTGAGGAAAGCTGTAACTCTGTGAGATGAATTAACAGAACACAAAGCAGTTTCTCAGAAAGCTTCTTTCCAGTTTTTAACTGGAAGATATTTCCTTTTCACCATAGCCTCTATGGGCTTCCAAATATCACTTTGCAAATTCCACAAGAACAGTCTTAGCGAAAGGCTTCTTGAGGGAAAGCTGTAACTCTGTGAGATGAATTAACAGAACACAAAGCAGTTTCTCAGAAAGCTTCTTTCCAGTTTTTAACTGAAGATATTTCCTTTTCACCATAGCCTCTATGGGCTTCCAAATATCACTTTGCAAATTCCACAAGAACAGTCTTAGTGAAAGGCTTCTTGAGGGAAAGCTGTAACTCTGTGAGATGAATTAACAGAACACAAAGCAGTTTCTCAGAAAGCTTCTTTCCAGTTTTTAACGAAGATATTTCCTTTTCACCATAGCCCTCTATGGGCTTCCAAATATCACTTTGCAAATTCCACAAGAACAGTCTTAGCGAAGGCTTCTTGAGGGAAAGCTGTAACTCTGTGAGATGAATTAACAGAACACAAAGCAGTTTCTCAGAAAGCTTCTTTCCAGTTTTTAACTGAAGATATTTCCTTTTCACCATAGCCCTATGGGCTTCCAAATATCACTTTGCAAATTCCACAAGAACAGTCTTAGCGAAAGGCTTCTTGAGGGAAAGCTGTAACTCTGTGAGATGAATTAACAGAACACAAAGCAGTTTCTCAGAAAGCTTCTTTCCAGTTTTTAACGGAAGATATTTCCTTTTCACCATAGCCCTCTATGGGCTTCCAAATATCACTTTGCAAATTCCACAAGAACAGTCTTAGTGAAGGCTTCTTGAGGGAAAGCTGTAACTCTGTGAGATGAATTAACAGAACACAAAGCAGTTTCTCAGAAAGCTTCTTTCAGTTTTTAACTTAGGATATTTCCTTTTCACCATAGCCCTCTATGGGCTTCCAAATATCACTTTGCAAATTCCACAAGAACAGTCTTAGTGAAAGGCTTCTTGAGGGAAAGCTGTAACTCTGTGAGATGAATTAACAGAACACAAAGCAGTTTCTCAGAAAGCTTCTTTCAGTTTTTAACGGAAGATATTTCTTTTCACCATAGCCCTCTATGGGCTTCCAAATATCACTTTGCAAATTCCACAAGAACAGTCTTAGTGAAAGGCTTTTGAGGGGAAAGCTGTAACTCTGTGAGATGAATTAACAGAACACAAAGCAGTTTCTCAGAAAGCTTCTTTCCAGTTTTTAACGGAAGATATTTCCTTTTCACCATAGCCCTCTATGGGCTTCCAAATATCACTTTGCAAATTCCACAAGAACAGTCTTAGTGAAAGGCTTCTTGAGGAAAGCTGTAACTCTGTGAGATGAATTAACAGAACACAAAGCAGTTTCTCAGAAAGCTTCTTTCAGTTTTTAACGGAAGATATTTCCTTTTCACCATAGCCTCTATGGGCTTCCAAATATCACTTTGCAAATTCACAAGAACAGTCTTAGCGAAAGGCTTCTTGAGGAAAGCTGTAACTCTGTGAGATGAATTAACAGAACACAAAGCAGTTTCTCAGAAGCTTCTTTCAGTTTTTATCTTAGGATATTTCCTTTTTCACCATAGCCCTCTATGGGCTTCCAAATATCACTTTGCAAATTCCACAAGAACAGTCTTAGTGAAAGGCTTCTTGAGGAAAGCTGTAACTCTGTGAGATGAATTAACAGAACACAAAGCAGTTTCTCAGAAAGCTTCTTTCCAGTTTTTAACTGAAGATATTTCCTTTTCACCATAGCCCTCTATGGGCTTCCAAATATCACTTTGCAAATTCCACAAGAACAGTCTTAGCGAAAGGCTTCTTGAGGAAAGCTGTAACTCTGTGAGATGAATTAACAGAACACAAAGCAGTTTCTCAGAAAGCTTCTTTCCAGTTTTTAACTGAAGATATTTTTTTCACCATAGCCCTCTATGGGCTTCCAAATATCACTTTGCAAATTCCACAAGAACAGTCTTAGCGAAAGGCTTTTGAGGGGAAAGCTGTAACTCTGTGAGATGAATTAACAGAACACAAAGCAGTTTCTCAGAAAGCTTCTTTCAGTTTTTAACTGAAGATATTTCCTTTTCACCATAGCCCTCTATGGGCTTCCAAATATCACTTTGCAAATTCCACAAGAACAGTCTTAGTGAAAGGCTTCTTGAGGGAAAGCTGTAACTCTGTGAGATGAATTAACAGAACACAAAGCAGTTTCTCAGAAAGCTTCTTTCCAGTTTTTAACTGAAGATATTTCCTTTTTCACCATAGCCTCTATGGGCTTCCAAATATCACTTTGCAAATTCCACAAGAACAGTCTTAGCGAAAGGCTTCTGAGGGAAAGCTGTAACTCTGTGAGATGAATTAACAGAACACAAAGCAGTTTCTCAGAAAGCTTCTTTCCAGTTTTTAACGGAAGATATTTCCTTTTTCACCATAGCCCTATGGGCTTCCAAATATCACTTTGCAAATTCCACAAGAACAGTCTTAGCGAAAGGCTTCTTGAGGGAAAGCTGTAACTCTGTGAGATGAATTAACAGAACAAAGCAGTTTCTCAGAAAGCTTCTTTCCAGTTTTTAATTGAAGATATTTCCTTTTTCACCATAGCCCTCTATGGGCTTCCAAATATCACTTTGCAAATTCCACAAGAACAGTCTTAGCGAAAGGCTTCTGAGGGAAAGCTGTAACTCTGTGAGATGAATTAACAGAACACAAAGCAGTTTCTCAGAAAGCTTCTTTCCAGTTTTTAACTGAAGATATTTCCTTTTCACCATAGCCTCTATGGGCTTCCAAATATCACTTTGCAAATTCCACAAGAACAGTCTTAGCGAAAGGCTTCTTGAAGGGAAAGCTGTATCTCTGTGAGATGAATTAACAGAACACAAAGCAGTTTCTCAGAAACCTTCTTTCCAGTTTTTAACTGAAGATATTTCCTTTTTCACCATAGCGCCCGATTGGCTTCCAAATATCACTTTGCAAATTCCACAAGAACAGTCTTAGCGAAAGGCTTCTTGAGGCCAAAGCTGTAACTCCGTGAGATGAATTAACAGAACACAAAGCAGTTTCTCAGAAAGATTCTTTCCAGTTTTTAACGGAAGATATTTCCTTTTTCACCATAGCCCTCTATTGGCTTCCAAATTTCACTTGCAAATTCCACAAGAACAGTCTTAGCGAAAGGTTTCTGGAGGGGAAAGCTGTAACTCTGTGAGATGAAATAACAGAACGCAAAGCAGTTTCTCAGAAAGCTTCTTTCCAGTTTTTAACGGAAGATATTTCCTTTTTCACCATAGCCCTCTATGGGCTTCCAAATATGACATTGCAAACTCCACAAGAACATTCTAAGCGAAAGGCTAATTGAGGTGAAAGCTGTAACTCTGTGAGATCAATTAACAGAACACAAAGCAGTTTCTCAGACAGCTTCTTTCCTGTTTTTAACTGAAGATATTTCCTTTTTCACAATAGCCCTCTATGGGCTTCCAAATATCACTTTGCCAATTCCACAAGAACAGTCTTAGCGAAAGGCTTCTTGAGGGCAAAGTTGTAACTGTGTGAGATGAATTAACAGAACACAAAGCAGTTTCTCAGAAATCTTCTTTCCAGTTTTTAACGGATATTTCTTTTTCACCATAGCCCTCTATGGGCTTCCAAATATCACTTTGCAAATTCCACAAGAACAGTCTTAGCGAAAGGCTTCTTGAGGGAAAGCTGTAACCTGTGAGATGAATTAACAGAACACAAAGCAGTTTCTCAGAAAGCTTCTTTCCAGTTTTTAACGAAGATATTTCCTTTTTCACCATAGCCCTCTATGGGCTTCCAAATATCACTTTGCAAATTCCACAAGAACAGTCTTAGCGAAAGGTTTCTTGAGGGAAAGCTGTAACTCTGTGAGATGAATTAACAGAACACAAAGCAGTTTCTCAGAAAGCTTCTTTCAGTTTTTAACGGAAGATATTTTTTTTCACCATAGCCCTCTATGGGCTTCCAAATATCACTTTGCAAATTCCACAAGAACAGTCTTAGTGAAAGGCTTCTTGAGGAAAGCTGTAACTCTGTGAGATGAATTAACAGAACACAAAGCAGTTTCTCAGAAAGCTTCTTTCAGTTTTTAACGGAAGATATTTCCTTTTTCACCATAGCCCTCTATGGGCTTCCAAATATCACTTTGCAAATTCCACAAGAACAGTCTTAGCGAAAGGCTTCTTGAGGGAAAGCTGTAACCTGTGAGATGAATTAACAGAACACAAAGCAGTTTCTCAGAAAGCTTTTTTCCAGTTTTTAACGGAAGATATTTCCTTTTTCACCATAGCCCTCTATGGGCTTCCAAATATCACTTTGCAAATTCCACAAGAACAGTCTTAGTGAAAGGCTTCTTGAGGGAAAGCTGTAACTCTGTGAGATGAATTAACAGAACAAAAGCAGTTTCTCAGAAAGCTTCTTCCAGTTTTTAACGGAAGATATTTCCTTTTTCACCATAGCCCTCCATGGGCTTCCAAATATCACTTTGCAAATTCCACAAGAACAGTCTTAGCGAAAGGCTTCTTGAGGGAAAGCTGTAACTCTGTGAGATGAATTAACAGAACACAAAGCAGTTTCTCAGAAAGCTTCTTTCAGTTTTTATCTTAGGATATTTCCTTTTCACCATAGCCCTCTATGGGCTTCCAAATATCACTTTGCAAATTCCACAAGAACAGTCTTAGCGAAGGCTTCTTGAGGGAAAGCTGTAAGTCTGTGAGATGAATTAACAGAACACAAAGCAGTTTCTCAGAAATCTTCTTTCCAGTTTTTAACGGAAGATATTTCCTTTTCACCATAGCCCTCTATGGGCTTCCAAATATCACTTTGCAAATTCCACAAGAACAGTCTTAGTGAAAGGCTTCTTGAGGAAAGCTGTAACACTGTGAGATGAATTAACAGAACACAAAGCAGTTTCTCAGAAATCTTCTTTCCAGTTTTTAACGGAAGATATTTCCTTTTCACCATAGCCCTCTATGGGCTTCCAAATATCACTTTGCAAATTCCACAAGAACAGTCTTAGTGAAGGCTTCTTGAGGGAAAGCTGTAAGTCTGTGAGATGAATTAACAGAACACAAAGCAGTTTCTCAGAAAGCTTCTTTCAGTTTTTAACGGAAGATATTTCTTTTCACCATAGCCCTCTATGGGCTTCCAAATATCACTTTGCAAATTCCACAAGAACAGTCTTAGCGAAAGGCTTCTTGAGAGGAAAGCTGTAACTCTGTGAGATGAATTAACAGAACACAAAGCAGTTTCTCAGAAAGCTTCTTTCCAGTTTTTAACTGAAGATATTTCCTTTTTCACCATAGCCCTCTATGGGCTTCCAAATATCACTTGCAAATTCCACAAGAACAGTCTTAGCGAAAGGCTTCTTGAGGGAAAGCTGTAACTCTGAGATGAATTAACAGAACACAAGCAGTTTCTCAGAAAGCTTCTTTCCAGTTTTTAACGGAAGATATTTCCTTTTTCACCATAGCCCTCTATGGGCTTCCAAATATCACTTTGCAAATTCCACAAGAACAGTCTTAGTGAAAGGCTTCTGAGGGAAAGCTGTAACTCTGTGAGATGAATTACGAGAACACAAAGCAGTTTCTCAGAAAGCTTTTTCCAGTTTTTAACTGAAGATATTTCCTTTTTCACCATAGCCCTCTATGGGCTTCCAAATATCACTTTGCAAATTCCACAAGAACAGTCTTAGTGAACGGCTTCTTGAGGAAAGCTGTAACTCTGTGAGATGAATTAACAGAACACAAAGCAGTTTCTCAGAAAGCTTCTTTCAGTTTTTATCTTAAGATATTTCTTTTCACCATAGCCCTCTATGGGCTTCCAAATATCACTTTGCAAATTCCACAAGAACAGTCTTAGCGAAAGGCTTCTTGAGGGAAAGCTGTAACTCTGTGAGATGAATTAACAGAACACAAAGCAGTTTTCAGAAAGCTTCTTTCAGTTTTTATCTGAAGATATTTCTTTTCACCATAGCCCTCTATGGGCTTCCAAATATCACTTGCAAATTCCACAAGAACAGTCTTAGCGAAGGCTTCTTGAGGGAAAGCTGTAACTCTGTGAGATGAATTAACAGAACACAAAGCAGTTTCTCAGAAAGCTTCTTTCCAGTTTTTAACGGAAGATATTTCCTTTTCACCATAGCCCTCTATGGGTTCCAAATATCACTTTGCAAATTCCACAAGAACAGTCTTAGTGAAAGGCTTCTTGAGGGAAAGCTGTAACTCTGTGAGATGAATTAACAGAACACAAAGCAGTTTCTCAGAAAGCTTCTTTCCAGTTTTTAACGGAAGATATTTCCTTTTTCACCATAGCCCTCTATGGGCTTCCAAATATCACTTTGAAAATGCCACCAGAACAGTCTTAGTGAAGGCTTCTTGAGGGAAAGCTGTAACTCTGTGAGATGAATTAACAGAACACAAAGCAGTTTCTCAGAAAGCTTCTTTCAGTTTTTAACTTAGGATATTTCCTTTTCACCATAGCCCTCTAAGGGCTTCCAAATATCACTTTGCAAATTCCACAAGAACAGTCTTAGCGAAAGGCTTCTTGAGGGAAAGCTGTAACTCTGTGAGATGAATTAACAGAACACAAAGCAGTTTCTCAGAAAGCTTCTTTCAGTTTTAACTGAAGATATTTCCTTTTCACCATAGCCCTCTATGGGCTTCCAAATATCACTTTGCAAATTCCACAAGAACAGTCTTAGTGAACGGCTTCTTGAGGGAAAGCTGTAACTCTGTGAGATGAATTAACAGAACACAAAGCAGTTTCTCAGAAAGCTTCTTTCCAGTTTTTAACTGAAGATATTTCCTTTTCACCATAGCCATCTATGGGCTTCCAAATATCACTTTGCAAATTCCACAAGAACAGTCTTAGCGAAAGGCTTCTTGAGGGAAAGCTGTAACTCTGTGAGATGATTAACAGAACACAAAGCAGTTTCTCAGAAAGCTTCTTTCAGTTTTTATCTTAAGATATTTCCTTTTCACCATAGCCCTCTATGGGCTTCAAATATCACTTTGCAAATTCCACAAGAACAGTCTTAGCGAAAGGCTTCTGAGGGAAAGCTGTAACCTGTGAGATGAATTAACAGAACACAAAGCAGTTTCTCAGAAATCTTCTTTCCAGTTTTTAACGGAAGATATTTCCTTTTCACCATAGCCCTCTATGGGCTTCCAAATATCACTTTGCAAATTCCACAAGAACAGTCTTAGTGAAAGGCTTCTTGAGGGAAAGCTGTAACTCTGTGAGATGAATTAACAGAACACAAAGCAGTTTCTCAGAAACCTTCTTTTCCAGTTTTTATCTTAGGATATTTCCTTTTTCACCATAGCCCTCTATGGGCTTCCAAATATCACTTTGCAAATCCACAAGAACAGTCTTAGCGAAAGGCTTCTTGAGGAAAGCTGTAACTCTGTGAGATGAATTAACAGAACACAGCAGTTTCTCAGAAAGCTTCTTTCCAGTTTTTAAGGAAGATATTTCCTTTTTCACCATAGCCCACTATGGGCTTCCAAATATCACTTTGAAAATTTCACAAGAACAGTCTTAGTGAAAGGCTTCTTGAGGGAAAGCTGTAACACTGTGAGATGAACTAACAGAACACAAAGCAGTTTCTCAGAAAGCTTCTTTCCAGTTTTTAACTTAGGATATTTACTTTTTCACCATAGCCCTCTATGGGCTTCCAAATATCAATTTGCAAATTCCACAAGAACAGTCTTAGTGAAAGGATTCTTGAGGGAAAGCTGTAACACTGTGAGATGATTTAACAGAACACAGCAGTTTCTCAGAAAGCTTCTTTCCAGTTTTTAACTGAAGATATTTCCTTTTCACCATAGCCTCTATGGGCTTCCAAATATCACTTTGCAAATTCCACAAGAACAGTCTTAGCGAAAGGCTTCTTGAGGGAAAGCTGTAACTGTGAGATGAATTAACAGAACACAAAGCAGTTTCTCAGAAAGTTTCTTTTCCAGTTTTTAACTTAGGATATTTCTTTTTCACCATAGCCCTCTATGGGCTTCCAAATATCACTTGCAAATTCCACAAGAACAGTCTTAGTGAAAGGCTTTTGAGGGGAAAGCTGTAACTCTGTGAGATGAATTAACAGAACACAAAGCAGTTTCTCAGAAAGTTTCTTTTCAGTTTTATCTTAGGATATTTCCATTTTCACCATAGCCCTCTATGGGATTCCAAATATCACTTTGCAAATTCCACAAGAACAGCCTTAGCGAAAGGCTTCTTGAGGAAAGCTGTAACTCTGTGAGATGAACTAACAGAACACAAAGCAGTTTCTCAGAAAGTTTCTTTCCAGTTTTTAACGGAAGATATTTCCTTTTTCACCATAGCCTCTATGGCTTCCAAATATCACTTTGCAAATTCCACAAGAACAGTCTTAGCGAAGGCTTCTTGAGGAAAGCTGTAACTCTGTGAGATGAATAACAGAACACAAAGCAGTTTCTCAGAAAGCTTCTTTCCAGTTTTTAACTGAAGATATTTCCTTTTCACCATAGCCCTCTATGGGCTTCTAAATATCACTTTGCAAATTCCACAAGAACAGTCTTAGCGAAAGGCTTCTTGAGGGAAAGCTGTAACTCTGTGAGATGAATTAACAGAACACAAAGCAGTTTCTCAGAAAGCTTCTTTCCAGTTTTTAACTGAAGATATTTCCTTTTTCACCATAGCCCTCTATGGGCTTCCAAATATCACTTTGCAAATTCCACAAGAACAGTCTTAGCGAAAGGCTTATTGAGGGGAAAGCTGTAACTCTGTGAGATGAATTAACAGAACACAAGCAGTTTCTCAGAAATTTTCTTTTCAGTTTTTAACTGAAGATATTTCCTTTTCACCATAGCCCTATGGGCTTCCAAATATCACTTTGCAAATTCCACAAGAACAGTCTTAGTGAATGGCTTCTTGAGGGAAAGCTGTAACTCTGTGAGATGAATTAACACAACACAAAGCAGTTTCTCAGAAAGCTTCTTTCCAGTTTTTATATTAGGATATTTCCTTTTTCACCATAGCCCTCTAAGGGCTTCCAAATATCACTTTGCAAATTCCTAAAGAACAGTCTTAGTGAAGGGCTTCTGGAGGGGAAATCTGTAACTCTGTGAGATGAATTAACAGAACACAAAGCAGTTTCTCAGAAAGCTTCTTCCAGTTTTTAACGGAAGATATTTCCTTTTCACCATAGCCCCTAAGGGCTTCCAAATATCACTTTGCAAATTCCACAAGAACAGTCTTAGGAAAGGTTTCTGAGGGAAAGTTGTAACTCTGTGAGATGAATTAACAGAACACAAAGCAGTTTCTCAGAAAGCTTATTTCCAGTTTTTAATGGAAGATATTTCCTTTTTCACCATAGCCCTCTAAGGGCTTCCAAATATCACTTTGCAAATTCCACAAGAACAGTCTTAGCGAAAGGCTTCTTGAGGGAAAGCTGTAACTCTGTGAGATGAATTAACAGAACACAAAGCAGTTTCTCAGAAAGCTTCTTTCCAGTTTTTAACGGAAGATATTTCCTTTTTCACCATAGCCCTCTATGGGCTTCCAAATATCACTTTACAAATTCTACAAGTACAATCTTAGTGAAAGGCTTCTTGAGCGGAAAGCTGTAACTATGTGAGATGAATTAACAGTACACAAAGCAGTTTCTCAGAAGCTTCTTTCCAGTTTTTAACTGAAGATATTTCCTTTTTCACCATAGCCCTCTATGGGCTTCCAAATATCACTTTGCAAATCCCACAAGAACAATCTTAGCGAAAGTCTTCTTGAGGGCAAAGCTATAACTGTGTGAGTTGAATTAACAGAAAACAAAGCAGTTTCTCAGAAAGTTTCTTTCCAGTTTTTAACGGAAGATATTTCCTTTTTCACCATAGCCCTCTATGGGCTTCCAAATATCACTTTGAAAATTTCACAACAACATCCTTAGCAAAAGGCTTCTTGAGGGGAAAGCTGTAACTCTGTGAGTTGAATTGACAGAACACAAAGCAGTTTCTCAGAAAGCAGATTTTCAATTTCTATCTTAGGATAATTCCTGTTTGAAAATAGCCTTCTATGTGCTTCAAAAGATCACTTGGCAAATTCCAAAAGAACAGTCTTAGCGAAAGGCTTCTGGAGATGAAGCTGTCACTCTGTGAGATGAATTAACAGAACAAATAGCAATTTCTCAGAAATCTTCTTTCCAGTTTTTAACGGAAGAAATTTCCTTTTTCACCATAGCCCTCTATGGACTTCCAAATATCACTTTGCAAATCCCACAAGAACAGTACTAGCGAAAGTCTTCTTGAGGGGAAAGCTGTAACTCGGTGAGGTGCATTAAGAGAACACATGGCGGTTTCTCAGATAGCTTATTTCTAGTTTTTAAGGGAAGATATTTCCTTTTTCACCGTAGCCCTCTATGGGCTTCCAAATATCACTTTGCAAATTCCACAAGAACAGTCTTAGTGATCGGCTTCATGATAGGAAAGCTGTAACTCTGTGAGATTAATTAACAGAACACAAAGCAGTTTCTCACAAAGCTTCTTTCCAGTTTTTAACGGAAGATATTTCCTTTTTCACCATAGCCCACTATGGGCTTCAAAATATCACTTTGCAAATTCCACAAGAACAGTGTTAGCGAAAAACTTCTGGAGGGGAAAACTGTAACTCTGTGAGATGAATTAACAGAACACAAAGCAGTTTCTCAGAAATCTTCTTTCCAGTTTTTAACGAAAGATATTTCCTTTTTCACCATAGCCCTCTATGGGATTACAAATATCAGTGTGCAAATTTCACAACAACAGTCTTAGTGAAGGGATTCTTGAGGGGAAAGCTGTAACACTGTGAGATGAACTAACACAACATAAAGCAGTTTCTCAGACAGCTTCTTTTCGGTTTTTATCTTAGGATATTTCCATTTTCAAAATAGCCCTCTATGGGCTTCCAAGTATCACTTTGCAAATTCCACAAGAACAGTATTATAGAAAGGCTTGTTGAGGGGAAAGCTGTAACTCGTTGAGATGTATTAACAGAACACACGGCAGTTTCTCAGAAAGCTTCTTTAAAGTTTTTAACGGAAGTTATTTCCCTTTAACCATAGCCCTCCATTGGCTTCCAAATATCACTTTGCAAATTCCACAAGAACAGTCTTAGTGAAAGGCTTCTTGAGCGGAAAGCTGTAACTCGGTGATATGTACTAACAGAACACACTGCATTTTCTCAGAATGGTTCTTTCCAGTTTTTAAGGGAAGATATTTCCTTTTTCACCTTAGTCCTCTATGGGCTTCCAATTATCACTTTGCAAATTTCACAAAACAGTCTTAGTGAACGGATTCTTGAGGGGAAAGCTGTAACTCTGTGAGTGAACTGACAAAACACAAAGCAGCTTTTCATACAGCTTCTTTTCAGTTTTTATCTTAGGATATTTCCGTTTTCACCATAGCCTACTATGGGCATCCAAATATCACTGGAAATTCCACAAAAACAGTCTTAGCGGAAGGCTTCTTGAGGCAAAAGCTGTAACTCTTTGAGATGAATTAACAGAACACAAAGGAGTTTCTCAGAAAGCTTCTTTTCCGTTTTTAACTGAAGGTATTTCCTTTTTCACCATAGCCCTCTATGGGCTTCAAAATATCACTTTGTAAATTCCACAACAACAGCCTTAGCGAAAGGCTTCCTGAGGTAAAAGAGTAACTCTGTGACTTGAATTAACAGAACACAAAGCAGTTTCTCAGAAAGCTTTTTTTCAGTTTTTATTTTAGGATGTTTCCTTTTTCACCATTGCCCTCTATGGGCTTCCAAATATCACTTTGCATTCCACAAGAACAGTCTTAGTGAACGGCTTTTTGAGGCAAAAGCTGTAACTCTTTGAGATGAATTAACAGAACACAAAGGAGTTTCTCAGAAAGCTTCTTTTCCGTTTTTAACTGAAGGTATTTCCTTTTTCACCATAGCCCTCTATGGGCTTCAAAATATCACTTTGTAAATTCCACAACAACAGCCTTAGCGAAAGGCTTCCTGAGGTAAAAGAGTAACTCTGTGACTTGAATTAACAGAACACAAAGCAGTTTCTCAGAAAGCTTTTTTTCAGTTTTTATTTTAGGATGTTTCCTTTTTCACCATTGCCCTCTATGGGCTTCCAAATATCACTTTGCATTCCACAAGAACAGTCTTAGTGAACGGCTTTTTGAGGGGAAAGCTGTAACTCTGTGAGAGGAACTAACTGAACACAAAGCAGTTTCTCAGAAGGCTTCTTTCCAGTTTTTAACTGAGGATATTTCCTTTTTCACCATAGCCCTTTTGGGCTTCCAAATATCACTTTGCAAATTCCACAAGAACAGTCTTAGCGAAAGGCTTCTTGAGGGGAAAGCTCTAACTCTGTGAGATGAATTAACAGAACACAAAGCATTTTCTCACAAATCTTCTTTACAATTTTTAACGGAAGATATTTCCTTTCTCACCACAGTCCCCTATGGGCTTCCAAATATCACTTTGCAAATCCCACAAGAACAGTCTTAGCGAAAGGCTTCTTGAGAGGAAAGCTGTAACTCAGTGAGACGTATTAACAGAACACACGGCATTTTCTCAGAATGATTCTTTCCAGTTTTTAATGTAAGATATTTCCTTTTTCACCATAGTTCTCTAGGGGTTTCCAAATATCACTTTCCACATTTCACAAAACAGTCTTAGTGAATGGCTTCTTGAGGGGAAAGCTGTAGCTCTGTGAGATGAACTAACAGAACACAAAGCAGTTTTTCAGACAGCTTCTTTTCGATTAGTATCTTAGGATATTTCCATTTTCACCATAGACCTCTATGGGCTTCCACATATCACGTTGGAAATTCCTCAAAAAAAGTCTTAGCGGAAGGCTTCTTGAGGGGAAAGCTGTAACTTTCTGAGATGAATTATCAGAACACAAATCAGTTTCTTGGAAAGCTTCTTTTCATTTTTTAACTGAAGGTATATCCTTTTTCACCATAGCTCTCTCTGGGCTTCCAAATATCACTTTGCAAATTCCACAAGAACAGTGTTAGCGAAAGGTTTCTGGAGGGGAAAGCTGCAACTCTGTGAGATGCATTAACAGAACACAAAGCAGATTCTCAGAAATCTTCTTTCCAGTTTTTAACGAAAGATATTTCCTTTTTCACCTTAGCCCCCTATGGGATTCCAAATATCACTTTTCAAATTCGACAAGAACAGTCTTAGCGAAAGGCTTCTTGAGGGGAAAACTGTAACTCTGTGAGACGAATTAACAAAACACAAAGCTGTTTCTCAGAAAGCTTCTTTTCAGTTTTTATCTTACGATGTTTCCTTTTTCACCATAGCCCTCTATGGGCTTCCAAATATCACTTTGCAAATTCCACAAGAACAGTCTTAGTGAACGGCTTCTGGAGGGGAAAGCTGTAACTCTGTGAGATGAATTAACAGAACACAAAGCTGTTTTTCAGCAATCTTCTTTCCAGTTTTAACGGAG
>JAKFHT010002659.1:0-14279 GCA_023783455.1 Erythrocebus patas | reverse complement strand
AGAACAGTCTTAGCGAAAGGCTTCTTGAGGAAAAGCTGTAACTCTGTGAGATGAATTAACAGAACACAAAGCAGTTTCTCAGAAAGCTTCTTTCCAGTTTTTAACGGAAGATATTTCCTTTTCACCATAGCCCTCTATGGACTTCCAAATATCACTTACAAATTCCACAAGAACAGTCTTAGCGAAAGGTTTTTGAGGGGAAAGTGTAACTCTGTGAGAGCTTATGAAGATGATGGGATTAAGAGATTAAAGTAAAGACAGGCATAGGAAATCACAAAAGTATTGATTGGGGAAGGGATAAATGTCCATGAAATCTTCACAATTTAAGTTTTTGTGCCACGTCTTCAGTCAGTCCCTCCATTCAAGGACCCTGACTTCTCGCAACATTCAATTTTGATAATGCTTTCTTTTTACACGTTGGATTTTGGGTATCATATCCAAGAAATAGTTACCTAACCCAAGGTCCCAAAGATTTGCTTCAAAGTTTTTGTTTAGTATGTTTACATGTCAAGGTTTTACATTTGAATCTAGAATCAATTTTGAGTTAATTAACAAACATGTTGGAGGCATGGATACAAATTTATTCTTTTGTATTTGGATACCCAATTTTCCCAGCATGGTTAGTTGAAAAGACTATTTATCCTTTGTCTAAATTGCCTTCATACTTGTCAAAAATCGGTTGTTAATAGAGGAAAAGATTCTGGAATAATTGCAGAGTTTGAAGCATGAGAAATCCATTTCTTCACCTAGAGGACAATTGCACTGGCAGAATCTGTCTGATGTAACAATTTTGGAGCTCTGGAGTAAATTTCAAAGGCATGCAACTTACAGATGAAGTTTTAGACTGTAAATTAGGGTTAATTTCAGTCTATTTCAGCTATTACATTGGTAGTACATAGACATCCACCACCACTAGCCCTGCAGCAGACAGTTATGCATGTTTTCCTGGAGCAGCTTGCATTCAGCTTCCAGAGGCAAAATGGGAAATATGGATGCTTCACTCCTGATGAATGAGATCTATGTTCTGATTGCTGATTGCTGCTTCTGATTGCAGAGGTGCAGACACAGAGGTGAGCAGCCATTATTGTAACCCTCACAAACTTTGTTGCAACTTCTTTCTCTCTGGCTGAAGTAATTCTCCTCCCTCCCTGAATTCATTCTCTCTTTGTCTCCTGTAAGTAACCAGACATTTAAGAACTGGGACATTCAAAAGCACCCACATGTGTGAAAAATTTAGAAATTCACCACACATGCCCAACCAAAGGCACAAGATCAGAAAATACCTGAAAAGCCCTGAAGTTTACACCTCAGAATTATACAGCCTACAAGATTTGTAAAAATAAATAAATCAGTAAAACCTGGGGAAGAGGGAAAACCTGAATTCCAAAGTTCCCACACTATAAGATACAAATAGGCATCTTTGACAAAAAAATCACAAAGCATACAGAGAAATAGAAAAATGTGGCCCATTCAAAGAAGAAAAATTAAAAGTCTAGAAACTATTGCAGACAAAAACCTGATACAGACTTACTGTATCTTACTGTATCTTATGATAAAGACTTATATAAGCACTTTAAATACCTGTATTGAAAATAATCGACGAACTAAAGAAGAAGTAGAGAAAGTAAAGAAAATAATGTATTAACAAAATAGAAATATCAATAAAGAGAGAAAACAGTAAAAGAAACAAAAAAATTATGGAATTAAAAGGTACAAAAACTGGAATAAAAAATTCACTAGAGGGACTAATAAACAGATTTGAGCAGGCAAAAGAAAGAACCAGTGAAATTAAAGATATAACAATTGAAATATCAAGTCTGAAAAAAAGAGAGAAATAAAAATTGAATAAATGGGAACAGAGCCTAAGGGGCCTGTGTGACACCATCAAGCAGACAAAAATATACATTGTTACAGTTTCAAAGGAAAAAAGAAAAAAGAGGAGGAGAGATATTGTTTGAAGAAATAATGGCCAAAATTGGATAAAATTTGGTGAAATATTTGACTATAAACATCAAATAAGCTCACAAAATCCCAAGTAAAATGAATTCAAAGATATTCTCATTGGAACACAATTATAATCAAATTATCAAAAGACAATGGAAAACAGAGAGTCTTGACAGCAAGCAGCAAGACAGAAATGACTCATCACAGCGAAGGGATTCTCAATTAATTTAGCAGCAGATTTCTCATCAGAAATTTTGAAGACCAGAAGTAAATGGGCAGATATATTCAAAGCACTAAAAAATCATCAACTGAGAATCCTGTATCTGGCAAAACTCTCCTTTAAAAAGAGACACAAACTAAAACTTTCCAGATTAAAAAAAAACAAAAAACAAAACAAAACAAAACGCTGAGGGACATTGTTACCACCAGACCTATCCTGTAAGAAATATTAGAGTGTTCCCTTTAATGAAAGAATAGTACTCAAAAACTCAAAGATTTCTAATGAAATGGAGATCATAGTAAAGAAAATACATGGGCAGGTGACATTATCAAGATGGCTGACTAGAAGCTGCTAGTCCTATTCCCCCTTCACAAAGGCAGCCAGGACAATGAATAAACAATTACATTTAAATGAAAATAGCTGAGAGAGAGTGCCGGACTGTACGAGAGAAGTAACAGAAATCCTGGTGAACACAGAAACTCAGGATGGCCACATAGAGAATAGACGGAAAGGTTTCTACCACTCCAAACCCCAACTGGAATCAGCTTGGAATCAAGTAAAAGTAGTCCCCTGCATCACAGGAAATGGTGTCTAATTATAAAATCTAAAAATATAATAACTATGGCTTATAATTACACTTTTTGTTTTTACATGATTTAAGAAACTAATGAATTAAAATTATTAGTCTATGTTTTTAGACACGTGACATATAGGGGTATAGTTTCATGACATAAACTAAAGGCAGTAGGACATAGCTTCATAGAAGCATCCTCTTTATATGTTATTGAAATTAAGCTTGTGCCTTGGACTGATGCAATCTACAAGAATTTAAAATAAATAAGTAAATAAATAAATAAATAAATAAATAAATAAATAAAACCCTGGAAAAGAGGGAAATCCTGATTTGCAAAGTTACTACATTATAAAAATTCACATTAGAGTGTTTTAATTTTAGTATGTGAAATGTAATTCTCATGGTAACCATAGAGGAAATACCTATATAATATGCATAAAAGGAAATGAGAAAAAAAATGAAATGTTTTACTACAAAAATAAACTAAACTCAAAAGAAAATAATATTTTTTCAAGATTATGGCTAGGAGGCAATGTTAAGTGTGCCCCTCCCGTGTGGAAAGACAGTATAGCAGGTAGAGATTCACATTGTGATTTTTTTTTTCCAAGAACCACCATAGGAACTTAAAAAACTGAAAGAATCCACATGCTCTTTGAATGAAGCACCAGGCTTCAGCCTACTCCATAAGACAGGTGAAAAATTTTAAGTTTCCGGAGTGTGAAAGGCCTGCTGTTCAAATCATTTTGATAACAAAAAATTTTGTTATCAAAAAATTGTTTGAGGAGCACACATCCCTGCCAGGGAATCTGAAAATCTAGGCCACAGGAGATGGCCTTGACCCTATCCAGAGCTGGAACAAATTTAGGGAGTTGCATGAAATATAAAAGTAGAAGCAGCAATGGGCAGTGACTTATAGGCATTACCAGTCTCCAGCATATACTGAGGGAAGGCATTCCTGACTATATCTCACAGGGGCCCTCAGAGAAGTCAGCCAACAAGCTCAGGGGGTGTTTGCAGGGTGAAAGAAGCTCCCAACTGAATGTTGTGATATAATCTCAAGTGGGGACAAACTCCCTTGAACATAGCCTGGGTTGGGGTGGTGAGCAGAGTTATGCACTGCAGAAATGAGGACAGGAGATGGATGCCCAGCCTTATTAGCAGATGGGGAGGGATGTGGCCTAAAAGCCATGGTTGCTATCTCTGCGGGGAAGCTTATGGCCTGGGGCAAGTGTAAGTCATGTGCTCAGGCTGCCTAATCTAAACTGGGCAATGTTAATGGGGCATTGCAGGAATGAAACTGGTTTTGTAAACTGTGTGGAAGCTGAGTGAAACTTACTGCTGCCCGCTACTCCCCTTTCAATTTGTGAACTCTTCTGCACAACAGAGGCAGTTATACTCCCTTCTGAAACATTACCCCAGGGGCCTGAGAACCACCTCCCATCTCCACAGGGCCTGCAACCTGACCCACCCAAGGAGAATATGAGCTCAGACCCACATAAACCTTCCTCCATCTGGTGACATTTATCCACCTCTGGCAGCTAAACACAAAAGACATAAACTTTTGGGAGACTTATGACCCTGCCCATTGCCTGAGAAACCAGAATACTTCCCCTGGGCAACTTAGGAAAAGCTCAAATCTCACTGCTACTAACACAGCTGGTGCTCTCTTGCAAGCACCACCTCCAGGCTAAAGGTCAGCCAACACACATCATTTAAACACCTCTCAGTTGAATAACACTGTGTCCAGGAAGGAGAAAATGGCTGTGTGGTCTCAGCTAACACCACTGTTTGCAACACCCTGGCTAAACAGAGATCCTGAGTTTGTCCACGTGACAAGTTCACTACCAGTATAACCAGCATTCAAGAAAGCCATCACACCAAGTCTATCTACAACCATAGAATGTTACAGAAGCTATGCCATTCCCCTTCTACATCCATCAGAGCAGGTGTTAGTACACACTGCTGGGAGACTTGAAGAAATGTCACATCAATGAATCCTTTGCAGACATTCTCCAGAACCATCCAAGAATCTGGAAGCCCTACAGGCTGGATAGACCCAGAAGAGCAACAACAATCACTGAAGTCTGAATCTCAGGAGTCCTATTTTCAGGGGAAGGAGGAGAACACCATATCAAGGGAACACCCCATGGGACAAAATAATTCAAATGGCAGGTCTTGAGTCCCAGATCTTTCTGCTGGTGGAAAGTTACTCACAGTAGAAACACAATTACACTGCTGGGCGCAGGAGGGAAAGTCTTCAACTTTACCCCAACTGGCAGACAGCCTCTATGATGATGAAGGGTCTTGGAGAAGGCATCCTTATTCCCCACTGGTGTATCCCCTGGTACACCACTGCAGACACACCTGGAGCTTCTCCCACAGGAACACAGCATGGCTGCATGTATAGATAGCCTTCCTGGAAAAATTCAGGGTGATTGCAGCCCCACAGGAGGAGCACTCTCCAGACTCAGGCCTGCATGAGAGGCAAAGTCACAATTTCTCCCTACTTGGAACATCAATATTGTTCTAGATGAAAAGAGGTGCCTGTCTGATATGAATAGCCAGAACACTGGAACAGTGGTCAGACTGTGAGGTGAACATATTTCCTGTCGACATGGCAGGTGAGCTGAGATAGCTCCCACCCTTCACCCTGATAAAATCTCAGCACATCTAATTGAGAGCTAATCCAGCCTCCTTCACCACCTTCATACTTGCTTTAGCTATAGCTGGTGCCTACCCAGGGATACCTTCCCTATTGCCCTGAAGTCTGAATCATCAACTAAGCAAATAAAATACTGAGGAGGGTATTAAATAATTAAGTAAAGTACACACTGTGAGAGAATTAGGTAAGTTTCAAGAGATCCCTGCCATACCACATACCAAAGCAATAGGAGACACTGAACTTGCCCACACACAAACTATATCACCACTACAACCAGAATCTGGGAAATCCAGTGCACAAAGACTCAATATAACTAAGAAACTCATATAGAATTTTCACCCCTAAAAGTACCTAGAATTAAATTAGACTATAATAAACTATAAGCCATAAAGTCAGATCCTTAAAATGAAGAAGTATTAAAAAGCACAGTCCTATCAAAAATAAATTTAAGAGCAATTTTCAGAAATACTATACTCAATTGAGAAGGAACAGAAAAAGTAATACTGGTAATAGGACAAAACAGGGTTTGATAACACCCCCAAAATATCACACTAGCTCCCAAGCAATGGATCCAAGTGAAGATGAAATCTGTGAAATGCCAGATAAAGAATTCAGATGGTTGCTTATTAAGCTACTCAAGGAGATACTGGAGAAATGTAAAAGCCAATTAAAAAATTTTTTTAAGTTAGAATATGAATAAAATTTCCAGAAATATAGATATCATAAAGAAAAAATAATCAGAGCTTCTGGAAATGAAAGACACACGTAGGGACATACAAAATTCAGTGGAAGGTTTCAACAATAGGAAAGAACAAGTAGAAGAAAGAATTTGAGATCTCAAAAGTAAGGCTTTCAAATTGACACAATCAGACAAAGACAAAGAAAAAAGATTTTAAAATGAACAAAGGCTCCGAGAAATATGGGACTATGTAAAATGTCCAAACCTAAAAATAATTGGTGCTCCTGAGGGAGAAAATCTATCTAAAAGTTTGGAAAAATTATTTGAGAGGATAATTGAGGAAAACTGTGGCCTTGCTGAAGATCTATACAATGAAATATAAGAAGGTCAAAGTACTTCTGGGAAATTCATCACAAAAAGATCATTACAAAGGCATATAGTCTTCAGGCTATCTAAAATCAAGATGAAGGAAATAATTTTAAGTGCTGTGAGACAAAATCATCAGGTAATTTACACAGTAAAACCTATCAGACTAACAGCAGATTTCTCAGCAGAAACCTTAAAAGCCAGGAGAGACTAGGGTCCCATCTTTAGCTTCATTAAACAAAAATAATTGTCAGCCAAGAATTCTGTATCTAGTAAAACTAGGCTGCATAAATGAAACAGGGATAAAGTCTTTTTGCTACAAACAAATGCTGAGAGACCAATATCTAGAAACTACAAGGAAATCAAACATCTAGAAAAAAAGTAATAATCTCATCAAAAAGTAGGCTAAGGAGATGAATAGACAATTCTCAAAAGAAAATATGCAATCAGCAAACAAACATATTAAAAATGGTCAATATCACTAATCATCAGGGAAATGCAAACTAAAACCACAATGAGATACCACCTTACTCCTGCAGTAATGGCCATAATTAAAACTTCAAAAACCAGTAGATGTTGGTGTGTGGATGTGGTGAAAAGGGAACACTATTACACCACTGGTAGAATGTCAATTGGTACAACAACTATGGGAAATAGTATGGAGATTCCTTAAAGAACTAAAAGTAGTACTACCATTTGATCCAGCAATTCCACTGCTGGACATCTACCCAAAGAAAAATAAGTCTTTATGTGAAAAAGACACATGCACAGGTATGTTTATAGCAGCACCATTCACAATAGCAAAGATATAGGACCAACCTAAGTGCCCATCTACCAATGATTGAATAAAGAAAATGTGGTATATATACAAAAGGAATTCCACTCAGCTATAAAAAGGAACAAAATAATGTCTTTCAGCAACTTGGATGGAGCTGAATGCCATTATTTTAAGTGAAGTAACATAGGAATGGCGAACCAAATAGTGTACGTTCTCACTTATAAGTAGTAGCTGAGTTATAAGACACAAAGGCATAAAATGATATAACGGACATCACTGACACAATAGGGAAGGGTGGGAGAGGGGCGAGGGATAAAAGACTTCATATTGGTTACAGTGTACACTACTTGAGTGATGGATGCACTGACATCTCATAAATCACCACTAAAGAACTTATCCATGTAACCAAAAACCACCTGTACCCCAAAAACTATTGAAATAAAAATAAAAATACTTTTTAAAAGAAAATTGCTGTGAAGAACATGTTTTGCTGACCAACAGAATCCCAGAAAGTTCTACAATTGGAAGAACAAGATGAGGTGGAGATAGGGAGAGGACAGGACTTAACTTCACAAACTGGTGAGACAGCATGTCTCCTACTGCTGTCCTCCTCTGCCAAGACACAAAAATGTATGGTTTGAAGAATATGAACTGGAAAGATCTCAGGTTGAGGAAGTACATATGGATAATAGAAAACATCAACAGCAGGATACCCATTTGCTTCCAGAATGTCAGAAACCAGGTCACAGAAGCCAGACTTATATCCACAGGAAAACGGATAATTTTTATCTGGAGAAGACTGATTAGCCCCAAAGACAAGATAATGACATCTATAGATCCTACAGAGACAACACAACTTTCTCCCTGGTTACTCATTGTCAGGTCCATAATTAGACAAACTTTATTCACACACAAAGAGCTCACAATACTGTTTTTCATTGTCTCACATCTTGGGACAATGAAGAAAGACAAAAAATGAAAGCAAAGAAACAGAAAATAGAATAAATGTGGTATGAAAAGAAAGCTTTTGTGAAAAAGTATATATCTTCAAAAAAATAAAATTATTTCAATTGTGGGGAAAAAGAAAATAATAATGCAAAAAAGGAGGGGCAAAATTATCTAAATCACATACAAAGCAAATAGAAAAATAACATAAGTAAGTCTTTTAAATATTAATAAACTCTCCAATCAAGACAGAGATTGGTACAATGAATGGAAAAAACATGATTCCTCTCTATAGAGAAAATGTGTTGAAGGTGAAAGGATGGAAAAGTATATTCCGTAAGACAGTAAAAAAAGAGAAGAGAGATAATTTTACTAATATTAGAAAAATTGACTTTAAACCAAAAAAGGGTAAAGACAAACAAGAACATCACATATTAATATAATATATACTGCAGCATGCAGATATAACAATTATAACATTTGCACACGTAATGAATTAGAAATCAATTCCTGAAATAAACTGAATAATTTACAAACTTCTGAAAATTAACACACTCTTAAACAGTAAATTGTTCAAAGAAGAAATCACAAGGGAAACTAGAGAATTGTTAGGAGTTAATGAAAACATAAAACACAACATATTAAAATTTATAGGACACAGGAAAAGCAATATTAAGAAGCAAATTTTTAGCTACAAATATTTACATTAAAACAGAAGAAAGATTACAAATCAAAGGCTTTTTACACTTGAGGAATGTTAAAAAGAATAAGAACCCTAACCCAAAACAGGGGGAAGAAAATAATAAAGATTAGAACAGATATAAAAAAAGTAGAGAATAGAAAAACAATAGAGAAAAAAACAATAAAATCTAAAGATGGATCTGAGAAAAGTTTAACAAAATTAGCAAAACTTAAATTGGATTGACTAAGAAAAAAAGAGAGAAGAATTGAATTATGAATATCCAATATGAAGCTGGGGATATAAATATCAACTCTAGAAATAAAAAGATTATAAGAGAGTACTACAAAAAATGTATGCCAACAAATTTGACAAACTAATTGGAGTAGACAAATTTCTACAAACATAGAACCTACGCAGACTTAATCCTGAAGAAATAGAAAATCTGTATACAGCTTTAATTAGTAAGGAGATTGAATCAACAAACTAAAACCTCTTGACGAATAAAAGTGATTAATGTATCTTCATTGGAGGATTTTGCCATACATTTAAAGAAAAACTAGCACCAATACTTCTCAAACTTTTTTAAAAAATCAAAGAGAAGGAAACACTTCTTATTTCATTCTATGAGGCCACCATCGTCTAAAACCATACAAAGACACTACAAGGAGAGACAAATATCTTTTAAGGATATTGTCACACAGTCAGAATGGCTATTTAAAAAATAAAAAAACAGCAGGAGTTGGCAAAAATGTAAAAAAAAAAAAAAAAAGGAAACATTTACACCCTGCTGTAGGAATGCAAATTAATACAACCTTTATGGAAAACGGTTTGGAGATTTTCCAAAGAACATAGAACTACCATGCAACCCAGGAATCACACTACTGGATATTTACACAAAGGAAAAGAAATCATCATACAAGAAAAAGTGCACTCATATTCAAATCAGCAATCCCATTACTGGGAGAAAGAAATTATATCGAAAAGATACCTGTATTCACATGTTTATTGCAGCACTAGCAATAATGCATCACAATAGCAAAAATATAAAATCAATCTAAGTGTCCATCAATGGTGGATTAGATAAAGAAAATGTGATGTGTATATATGTGTGTGTATACATATATGAGTGTGTGTGTGTGTATGTATACATTAGTCTGTGTAGAGACCATTAGTTTAAGTGAAAACCCATTAGTCTAAGTGAAATAACCCAGAAACATAAAGTTAAATAGTGCATCTTCTCACTTACAGGTGGGAACCAAACAATGGATACATATTCCCATACAGAGTAGAATAATAGACATTGGAGACTCCAAAATGTGGAATCACTGGAGTGGGGTCGAGTGTTGAAAAGGAACCTATTAGGTGCAATGTTCACTATATGTTTAATCTCATATGTAGAAAATCCTTAAGTTTCCACAAAAAATGTTAGAAAAAATAAATAATTAGTATTCAGCAGTGGTAATATGCAAAGTCGACCTGCAAAAATCAGTTATATTTCTGTGCACTAATAATAGGCAATCCAAAAAGGAAATTAGGAAAACAATCTCATTTTGCAATAGCATCATAAATAATAAAATGCTTAGGAAGCAATTTAACCAAGGAAGTAAAACAAAGTCATACAATAAAAATTATAAAACATAAAACATTGCTGAAAAAAGTTGAAGAAGACATACATAAATAAAGGACATCTTATGTTTATGGATTGGAAGACTTAAAATCATTAAGATATAAGATGTTGATATTACCCAAAGTGATCTAGATTCAATGAAATCTGTATCAAAACCCAACAACATTTTTTTTTTTTTTTGCTGGAAAAAAACATACCCTCACCCCAAAGTTTACATGAAATCTCAAAGTACCCTGAATAGCCAAAACAATCTTGAAAAAAGACACAAGTTAGAGAATTCACATTTCCTGATTTCAAAACTTAGTATAAAACTGCAGTAATCAAAATGATATGGTACTAGACTGAAAGCAGACATATGGAATAAAACAGAAAGCCCAGAAATAAACTATACCATATATGATCAAATGATTTTCAACAGCGGTGTTCAGACCATTCAATGAAGAAAGAACTGTCTTTTCAACAAACGATTTTTGGAAACCTAGACACCTACATGCAAAATAAGGACGTTGGAAACTTACCCTGCACCACATACAAAAATTAAGTCAAAATGCTGAAAGAACTTAAACTTAAGAGCTAAAATTTTAAAACTCTTAAAAGAAAACATAGGGACAATGCTTCATGATATTGTATTTGGCAGCAAAGTTTGGATATGACACCAAAGGTGCAAGCAAAAAAAGGAAAAACAGATAAATTAGACTACCTTAAGATAAAATGAAAAAAACTTCCATGCATCAAAGGATACAATCAGCACAGTGAAAAGGCAACCCAGAGAGTCAGTGAAAATATTTGAAAATCACATATCTGATAAGGAACTGATATTTAAAATGTATGGAGAACACTTAAAACTGAACAACAACAACAAAACAAATAACCTGATTCAAAAATAGGCAAACAGCTTGAATACACATTTCTCCAAAATTATACAAGTGGCCAATAAGCATATGAATAGATGCTAGCATCACTAATCATTAGGGCAATGAAAATAAAAGCTATAAGATTATATTATCTCACACCATACTATTAGGATAGCTAGTATCACAAACAAACAAACAAAAAACCCCCCAGAAAATTGTAAGTGTTGATGAAGATGTGGAGAAAATGGAACTCTTGTGCACTGTTGATGTGAATGTAAAATGGTGCAACCACTGTGGAAAACAGTATGGTGATTCCTCAAAAAATCAAAATATAATTACCCTGGGAGCCACAAATTCCACTACTGGGTACGTACTACAAATAATTGAAAGCTGTGTCTTGAAGACGTATTTGTACACCCTGTTCATAGCAGCATAATTCACAAAAGCCAAGAGGTGAAACAACACAAGTGGCCATCAACTGAGTATTGGATAAGGAAAATGTGGTCTCTACATACAATGGAATATTAATCAGTCTTTAAAGGTTATGCTATTTTGACATGGGCTACAATATTGAAGACTCTTGAGGACATTAGGCTAAGTGAAATAAATAAGTCAGTTACAAAAAGACAAATATTTTAATACCAGTTATTTGAGGTAACTAGAGTAGTCAAAATTCTAGAGAGAAAATAGAATTGTGATTGCCAAAAAGTAGTGTTGGGAGGAGAAATTAGGAGTTAATTGGCTTGTTGCTTAATGGATATAGAGTTTCAACATTGCAAGATGAATAGAGTCCTGAAGATAGATGGTGGTGATGGTTGCACAACAGCGTGAATGTACTTAATAGTGTACATTAAAGTATATATAAAAGTGTATTTAAAATACACACTGAACTGTACAGTTAAAACGGTTAAGGATGTGCATTTTATGATACATATGCTTTAATGTAGTTTATGAAAATTTTAATAATCATTTATTTATGTGTGTCTACTTCTGAATTATCTTTTCTCTTCCATTGATGTATTTGTTTATCCTGTCTTGATTGCTGAAGCTCATAATAATTCCTGTAATCAGATATGTTAGCCCTTCAAATTTTTTCTTCTTTTTCAAAATGATTTTGGTTATTGTAGGTCCTTTGGATTTATATATAAATTTTAGAAATAGTTTGTCAATTTATTTTCAAAGCCAACTTGTATTTTAATACAGATATATGGAACTATAAATCAGTGTGAGGATAATTGACATGTGAACAATATTGAATCATTTGGCCAATAAAGAAAGCATATCTCTTCAATAGCTGAAGGCTTTTTAAATTTCTCTCAGCAATGTTTTAAAGTTGCTAGTGTACACTCGTTGCAAATTTGATGTGGCATTTACTCCTAAGTGTTGAATACTTTGTGATTTTATTATAAATAATACATTTTTTCAAAGTTTGATTGCTCACTTCTAGTATAGATTCATGCGATTAATTTTTACATTTTATCTTATATCCTAAAAACTATTTGTAGCTTTTTTTGTAGATTTCATGGCATTTTCTGCAAATAAATGCAATTCATTTCTTTAATTCTAATCTGAGTTCCCTTTATTTCTTTTTATTCCCTTGTAGGACTGGATGAAACCTCCATTACAATGTTGACTAGAAGTGAGAGTGCTCATATCATCCTTGTACCCCTTTATACTGTAATTTTTTCCCTCTGGGAATCGAATTAAACATGTTCTAGGCCACTTTACACGGTCCAATAACTCATATGTGCTCTTTTCACTTATTTTGCACATTGTGTATTCTCTTTTTTTATTCTATATAGTGTCTCATTGTGGGTTTAAGTTTACTAATGTTTTATTTTTCAATGTCTATTAGCCCAAAAATTCCATCCTTTGTATTATGTTTAAATCTCAGTTGTAGTTTTTATCTCTAGAAGTTTGATTTGAGCTTTTTAAAAATATTTTCCATGTCTCAACCAACTTCCTAAACATCTGGATTACTGTTACAATACATGTTCTGAAGTACTTGTCTGCTAATTCCAACATCAGTGTCAGTTGTGGTTTGGTTTAGAAACTGTTTGATTTTTATCCTCATTTATGGGTTGTATTTTCCTGCTTCTTTTCATGTCTTGTAATTTTTTGAATAGATCCAAGCATTGCAAATTTTACTCATAAGGTCCTGCATATTTTTGTATTCCTATAAGTAACCTTGTACTTTGTTATGAGAAGCATTTCAATATTTGGAAATAGTTTTATCCCTTTGGGTCCTGCTTTCGAGATGAGTTAGCCAGATCCAAATAGTCCAAGTCTAGTTACTCTCAATAGCGAAACACAACCTTTCTCAGTTTCCCACCCACTGTCCCATGAATGATGAAGCTTGGTATCTAAAGAAGATATTTGGTCTCTGTTTCTAGCTCCTGGCCCAGAGCTCTTAAAACTCTTGGACTTTCCTTAGAGATAAAAGTGACAGGAGCCTCTTTTGTACTAATGAGTTGATTCTTAGTGGACCCCTAGATAGCTTCAAGGTTGAGGTTAGCATAAATTTAGAATGAAGGCCAGTTGCCGGAAAGATCAAGCCTTGATTAAAAACTTGGAGCTTTAATTCCACCCCCAAACCTCCAGGAAGGGAGGGGCTGGAGATTGAGTCAATCACCAATAACTAATGATTCAGTCAATCGTGCCTATGTAATGAATCTCTATAAAACACTTAAATGAGGGGGATCATAGAGCTTCCAGGTTGGTAAATACACAAGGTCCTGGGAGACTGGTGCACCCTTAGAAGGAATGGAAGCTACACTATTCCTTTCAACCCCTACCTTGCCTTATGTATCTATTCCATTTACTGTTCCTGAGTTATATTCTTTTTTTCTTTATTATTATTATTATTATTATTATTATTATTATTATACTTTAAGTTCTAGGGTACATGTGCATAACGTGCGGGTTTGTTACATATATACTTGTGCCAT
>JAKFHT010002658.1:0-14291 GCA_023783455.1 Erythrocebus patas | reverse complement strand
AAACTGCTCTGTGTTGTGTTAATTCATCTCACAGAGTTACATCTTTCCCTTCAAGAAGCCTTTCGATAAGGCTGTTCTTGTGGAATTGGCAAAGGATATTTGGAAGCCCTTAGAGGGCTATGGTGAAAAAGGAAATATCTTCCGTTCAAAACTGGAAAGAAGCTTTCTGAGAAACTGCTCTGTGTTGTGTTAATTCATCTCACAGAGTTACATCTTTCCTTCAAGAAGCCTTTCGCTAAGGCTGTTCTTGTGGAATTGGCAAAGGGATATTTGGAAGCCCATAGAGGCTATGGTGAAAAAGGAAATATCTTCCGTTCAAAACTGGAAAGAAGCTTTCTGAGAAACTGCTCTGTGTTCTGTTAATTCATCTCACAGAGTTACATCTTTCCTTCAAGAAGCCTTCGCTAAGGCTAAGAAGCCTTTCGCTAAGGCTGTTCTTGTGGAATTGGCAAAGGATATTTGGAAGCCCATAGAGGGCTATGCTGAAAAAGGAAATATCTTCCGCTCAAAACTGGAAAGAAGCTTGAGAAACTGCTCTGTGTTCTGTTAATTCATCTCACAGAGTTACATCTTTCCCTTCAAGAAGCCTTTAGCTAAGGCTGTTCTTGTGGAATTGGCAAAGGATATTTGGAAGCCCATAGAGGCTATGGTGAAAAAGGAAATATCTTCCGCTCAAAACTGAAAGAAGCTTTCTGAGAAACTGCTCTGTGTTCTGTTAATTCATCTCACAGAGTTACATCTTTCCCTTCAAGAAGCCTTTCGCTATGGCTGTTCTTGTGGAATTGGCAAAGGATATTTGGAAGCCCATAGAGGGCTATGGTGAAAAAGGAAATATCTTCCGCTCAAAACTGGAAAGAAGCTTTCTGAGAAACTGCTCTGTGTTGTGTTAATTCATCTCACAGAGTTACATCTTTCCTTCAAGAAGCCTTTCGCTAAGGCTGTTCTTGTGGAATTGGCAAAGGATATTTGGAAGCCCATAGAGGGCTATGGTGAAAAAGGAAATATCTTCCGCTCAAAACTGGAAAGAAGCTTTCTGAGAAACTGCTCTGTGTTCTGTTAATTCATCTCACAGAGTTACATCTTTCCTTCAAGAAGCCTTTCGCTAAGGCAGTTCTTGTGGAATTGGCAAAGGGATATTTGGAAGCCCATAGAGGGCTATGGTGAAAAAGGAAATATCTTCCGTTCAAAACTGGAAAGAAGCTTTCTGAGAAACTGCTCTGTGTTGTGTTAATTCATCTCACAGAGTTACATCTTTCCTTCAAGAAGCCTTTCGCTAAGGCTGTTCTTGTGGAATTGGCAAAGGATATTTGGAAGCCCATAGAGGGCTATGCTGAAAAAGGAAATATCTTCCGTCAAAACTGAAAGAAGCTTTCTGAGAAACTGCTCTGTGTTCTGTTAATTCATCTCACAGAGTTACATCTTTCCCTTCAAGAAGCCTTTAGCTAAGGCTGTTCTTGTGGAATTGGCAAAGGGATATTTGGAAGCCCATAGAGGGCTATGGTGAAAAAGGAAATATCTTCCGCTCAAAACTGGAAAGAAGCTTGAGAAACTGCTCTGTGTTCTGTTAATTCATCTCACAGAGTTACATCTTTCCTTCAAGAAGCCTTCGCTAAGGCAGTTCTTGTGGAATTGGCAAAGGATATTTGGAAGCCCATAGAGGGCTATGGTGAAAAAGGAAATATCTTCCGCTCAAAACTGGAAAGAAGCTTTCTGAGAAACTGCTCTGTGTTCTGTTAATTCATCTCACAGAGTTACATCTTTCCCTTCAAGAAGCCTTTCGCTAAGGCTGTTCTTGTGGAATTGGCAAAGGGATATTTGGAAGCCCATAGAGGGCTATGCTGAAAAGGAAATATCTTCCGCTCAAAACTGGAAAGAAGCTTTCTGAGAAACTGCTCTGTGTTCTGTTAATTCATCTCACAGAGTTACATCTTTCCTTCAAGAAGCCTTTCGCTAAGGCTGTTCTTGTGGAATTGGCAAAGGATATTTGGAAGCCCATAGAGGGCTATGGTGAAAAAGGAAATATCTTCCGCTCAAAACTGGAAAGAAGCTTTCTGAGAAACTGCTCTGTGTTCTGTTAATTCATCTCACAGAGTTACATCTTTCCCTTCAAGAAGCCTTTCGCTATGGCTGTTCTTGTGGAACTGGCAAAGGATATTTGGAAGCCCATAGAGGGCTATGGTGAAAAAGGAAATATCTTCCGCTCAAAACTGGAAAGAAGCTTTCTGAGAAACTGCTCTGTGTTCTGTTAATTCATCTCACAGAGTTACATCTTTCCCTTCAAGAAGCCTTTCGCTAAGGCAGTTCTTGTGGAATTGGCAAGGATATTTGGAAGCCCATAGAGGGCTATGGTGAAAAAGGAAATATCTTCCGCTCAAAACTGGAAAGAAGCTTTCTGAGAAACTGCTCTGTGTTCTGTTAATTCATCTCACAGAGTTACATCTTTCCCTTCAAGAAGCCTTTCGCTAAGGCAGTTCTTGTGGAATTGGCAAGGATATTTGGAAGCCCATAGAGGGCTATGGTGAAAAATATCTTCCGTTCAAAACTGGAAAGAAGCTTTCTGAGAAACTGCTCTGTGTTCTGTTAATTCATCTCACAGAGTTACATCTTTCCTTCAAGAAGCCTTTCGCTAAGGCTGTTCTTGTGGAATTGGCAAAGGGATATTTGGAAGCCCATAGAGGGCTATGCTGAAAAGGAAATATCTTCCGTTCAAAACTGGAAAGAAGCTTTCTGAGAAACTGCTCTGTGTTCTGTTAATTCATCTCACAGAGTTACATCTTTCCTTCAAGAAGCCTTTCGCTAAGGCTGTTCTTGTGGAATTAGCAAGGGATATTTGGAAGCCCTTAGAGGGCTATGGTGAAAAAGGAAATATCTTCCGTTCAAAACTGGAAAAAGCTTTCTGAGAAACTGCTCTGTGTTCTGTTAATTCATCTCACAGGTTACATCTTTCCCTTCAAAAGCCTTTCGCTAAGGCTGTTCTTGTGGAATTGGCAAAGGGATATTTGGAAGCCCATAGAGGCTATGCTGAAAAGGAAATATCTTCCGTTCAAAACTGGAAAGAAGCTTTCTGAGAAACTGCTCTGTGTTCTGTTAATTCATCTCACAGAGTTACATCTTTCCCTTCAAGAAGCCTTTCGCTATGGCTGTTCTTGTGGAATTGGCAAAGGGATATTTGGAAGCCCATAGAGGCTATGCTGAAAAGGAAATATCTTCCGTTCAAAACTGGAAAGAAGCTTTCTGAGAAACTGCTCTGTGTTCTGTTAATTCATCTCACAGAGTTACATCTTTCCCTTCAAAAGCCTTTCGCTAAGGCTGTTCTTGTGGAATTGGCAAGGATATTTGGAAACCCATAGAGGGCTATGGTGAAAAGGAAATATCTTCCGTTCAAAACTGGAAGAAGCTTTCTGAGAAACTGCTCTGTGTTCTGTTAATTCATCTCACAGGTTACATCTTTCCTTCAAGAAGCCTTTCCCTAAGTCTGTTCTTGTGGAATTGGCAAGGATATTTGGAAGCCCATAGAGGCTATGCTGAAAAAGGAAATATCTTCCGTTCAAAACTGGAAAGAAGCTTTCTGAGAAACTGCTCTGTGTTCTGTTAATTCATCTCACAGAGTTACATCTTTCCCTTCAAGAAGCCTTTCGTTAAGGCAGTTCTTGTGGAATTGGCAAAGGGATATTTGGAAGCCCCTAGAGGGCTATGGTGAAAAAGGAAATATCCTCCGTTCAAAACTGGAAAGAAGCTTTCTGAGAAACTGTTCTGTGTTCTGTTAATTCATCTCACAGAGTTACATCTTTCCCTTCAAGAAGCCTTTCGCTATGGCTGTTCTTGTGGAACTGGCAAAGGGATATTTGAAGCCCATAGAGGCTATGGTGAAAAAAATATCTTCCGTTCAAAACTGGAAAGAAGCTTTCTGAGAAACTGCTCTGTGTTCTGTTAATTCATCTCAGAGTTACATCTTTCCTTCAAGAAGCCTTTCGCTAAGGCTGTTCTTGTGGAACTGGCAAAGGATATTTGGAAGCCCATAGAGGGCTATGGTGAAAAAGGAAATATCTTCCGTTCAAAACTGGAAAGAAGCTTTCTGAAACTGCTCTGTGTTCTGTTAATTCATCTCACAGAGTTACATCTTTCCCTTCAAGAAGCCTTTCCTAAGTCTGTTCTTGTAGAATTGGCAAAGGGATATTTGGAAGCCCATAGAGGGCTATGCTGAAAAAGGAAATATCTTCCGTTCAAAACTGGAAAGAAGCTTTCTGAGAAACTGCTCTGTGTTCTGTTAATTCATCTCACAGAGTTACATCTTTCCCTTCAAGAAGCCTTTCGTTAAGGCAGTTCTTGTGGAATTGGCAAAGGGATATTTGGAAGCCCCTAGAGGGCTATGGTGAAAAAGGAAATATCTTCTGTTCAAAACTGGAAAGAAGCTTTCTGAGAAACTGCTCTGTGTTCTGTTAATTCATCTCACAGAGTTACATCTTTCCCTTCAAGAAGCCTTTCGGTATGGCTGTTCTTGTGGAATTGACGAAGGGATATTTGGAAACCCATATAGGGCTATGGTGAAAAAGGAAATATCTTCCGTTCAAAACTGGAAAGAAGCTTTCTGAGAAACTGCTCTGTGTTCTGTTAATTCATCTCACAGAGTTACATCTTTCCCTTCAAGAAGCCTTTCCCTCAGTCTGTTCTTGTAGAATTGGCAAAGGGATATTTGGAAGCCCATAGAGGGCTATGCTGAAAAAGGAAATATCTTCCGTTCAAAACTGGAAAGAAGCTTTCTGAGAAACTGCTCTGTGTTCTGTTAATTCATCTCACAGAGTTACATCTTTCCCTTCAAGAAGCCTTTCGTTAAGGCAGTTCTTGTGGAATTGGCAAAGGGATATTTGGAAGCCCCTAGAGGGCTATGGTGAAAAAGGAAATATCCTCCGTTCAAAACTGGAAAGAAGCTTTCTGAGAAACTGTTCTGTGTTCTGTTAATTCATCTCACAGAGTTACATCTTTCCCTTCAAGAAGCCTTTCGCTATGGCTGTTCTTGTGGAACTGGCAAAGGGATATTTGGAAGCCCATAGAGGGCTATGGTGAAAAAGGAAATATCTTCCGTTCAAAACTGGAAAGAAGCTTTCTGAGAAACTGCTCTGTGTTCTGTTAATTCATCTCACAGAGTTACATCTTTCCCTTCAAGAAGCCTTTCGCTAAGGCTGTTCTTGTGGAATTGGCAAGGGATATTTGGAAGCCCATAGAGGGCTATGGTGAAAAAATATCTTCCGTTCAAAACTGGAAAGAAGCTTTCTGAGAAACTGCTCTGTGTTCTGTTAATTCATCTCACAGAGTTACATCTTTCCCTTCAAGAAGCCTTTCGCTATGGCTGTTCTTGTGGAACTGGCAAAGGGATATTTGGAAGCCCATAGGGGCTATGGTGAAAAAGGAAATATCTTCCGTTCAAAACTGGAAAGAAGCTTTCTGAGAAACTGCTCTGTGTTCTGTTAATTCATCTCACAGAGTTACATCTTTCCCTTCAAGAAGCCTTTCGCTAAGGCTGTTCTTGTGGAATTGGCAAAGGGATATTTGGAAGCCCATAGAGGGCTATGGTGAAAAAATATCTTCCGTTCAAAACTGGAAAGAAGCTTTCTGAGAAACTGCTCTGTGTTCTGTTAATTCATCTCACAGAGTTACATCTTTCCCTTCAAGAAGCCTTTCGCTAAGGCAGTTCTTGTGGAATTGGCAAAGGGATATTTGGAAGCCCATAGAGGGCTATGGTGAAAAAGGAAATATCCTTCGTTCAAAACTGGAAAGAAGCTTTCTGAGAAACTGTTCTGTGTTCTATTAATTCATCTCACAGAGTTACATCTTTCCCTTCAAAAGCCTTTCGCTAAGGCTGTTCTTGTGGAACTGGCAAAGGGATATTTGGAAGCCCATAGAGGGCTATGGTGAAAAAGGAAATATCTTCCGTTCAAAACTGGAAAGAAGCTTTCTGAGAAACTGCTCTGTGTTCTGTTAATTCATCTCACAGAGTTACATCTTTCCCTTCAAGAAGCCTTTCGCTAAGGCTGTTCTTGTGGAATTGGCAAAGGATATTTGGAAGCCCATAGAGGGCTATGCTGAAAAGGAAATATCTTCCGTTCAAAACTGGAAGAAGCTTTCTGAGAAACTGCTCTGTGTTCTGTTAATTCATCTCACAGAGTTACATCTTTCCCTTCAAGAAGCCTTTCGCTATGGCTGTTCTTGTGGAACTGGCAAAGGGATATTTGGAAGCCCATAGAGGGCTATGGTGAAAAAGGAAATATCTTCCTTTCAAAACTGGAAAGAAGCTTTCTGAGAAACTGCTCTGTGTTCTGTTAATTCATCTCACAGAGTTACATCTTTCCCTTCAAGAAGCCTTTCGCTAAGGCTGTTCTTGTGGAATTGGCAAAGGGATATTTGGAAGCCCATAGAGGGCTATGGTGAAAAAGGAAATATCTTCCGTTCAAAACTGAAAGAAGCTTTCTGAGAAACTGCTCTGTGTTCTGTTAATTCATCTCACAGAGTTACATCTTTCCCTTCAAGAAGTCTTTCGCTAAGGCTGTTCTTGTGGAATTGGCAAAGGATATTTGGAAGCCCATAGAGGGCTATGGTGAAAAAGGAAATATCTTCCTTTCAAAACTGGAAAGAAGCTTTCTGAGAAACTGCTCTGTGTTCTGTTAATTCATCTCACAGGTTACATCTTTCCCTTCAAGAAGCCTTTCGCTAAGGCTGTTCTTGTGGAACTGGCAAAGGGATATTTGGAAGCCCATAGAGGGCTATGGTGAAAAAGGAAATATCTTCCGTTCAAAACTGGAAGAAGCTTTCTGAGAAACTGCTCTGTGTTCTGTTAATTCATCTCACAGAGTTACATCTTTCCTTCAAAAGCCTTTCGCTAAGGCTGTTCTTGTGGAATTAGCAAAGGATATTTGGAAGCCCATAGGGCTATGGTGAAAGGAAATATCTTCCGTTCAAAACTGGAAGAAGCTTTCTGAGAAACTGCTCTGTGTTCTGTTAATTCATCTCACAGAGTTACATCTTTCCTTCAAGAAGCCTTTCGCTAAGGCTGTTCTTGTGGAATTGGCAAAGGGATATTTGGAAGCCCATAGGGCTATGGTGAAAAAAATATCTTCCGTTCAAAACTGGAAAGAAGCTTTCTGAGAAACTGCTCTGTGTTCTGTTAATTCATCTCACAGAGTTACATCTTTCCTTCAAGAAGCCTTTCGCTATGGCTGTTCTTGTGGAACTGGCAAAGGGATATTTGGAAGCCCATAGAGGGCTATGGTGAAAAAGGAAATATCTTCCGTTCAAAACTGGAAAGAAGCTTTCTGAGAAACTGCTCTGTGTTCTGTTAATTCATCTCACAGAGTTACATCTTTCCCTTCAAAAGCCTTTCGCTAAGGCTGTTCTTGTGGAATTGGCAAAGGGATATTTGGAAGCCCATAGAGGGCTATGGTGAAAAAGGAAATATCTTCCTTTCAAAACTGGAAAGAAGCTTTCTGAGAAACTGCTCTGTGTTCTGTTAATTCATCTCACAGAGTTACATCTTTCCCTTCAAGAAGCCTTTCGCTAAGGCAGTTCTTGTGGAATTGGCAAAGGGATATTTGGAAGCCCATAGAGGGCTATGGTGAAAAAGGAAATATCTTCCGTTCAAAATTGGAAAGAAGCTTTCTGAGAAACTGCTCTGTGTTGTGTTAATTCATCTCACAGAGTTACATCTTTCCCTTCAAGAAGCCTTTCGCTAAGGCTGTTCTTGTGGAATTGGCAAAGGGATATTTGGAAGCCCATAAAGGGCTATGCTGAAAAAGGAAATATCTTCCGGTCAAAACTGAAAAGAAGCTTTCTGAGAAACTGCTCTGTGTTCTGTTAATTCATCTCACAGAGTTACATCTTTCCCTTCAAGAAGCCTTTAGCTAAGGCTGTTCTTCTTTAATTGGCAAAGAGATATTTGGATGCCCATAGAGGGCTATGGTGAAAAAGGAAATATCTTCCGTTCAAAACTGGAAAGAAGCTTTCTGAGAAACTGCTCTGTGTTCTGTTAATTCATCTCACAGAGTTACATCTTTCCCTTCAAGAAGCCTTTCGCTAAGGCAGTTCTTGTGGAATTGGCAAAGGGATATTTGGAAGCCCATAGAGGGCTATGGTGAAAAAGGAAATATCTTCCGTTCAAAACTGGAAAGAAGCTTTCTGAGAAACTGCTCTGTGTTCTGTTAATTCATCTCACAGAGTTACATCTTTCCCTTCAAGAAGCCTTTCGCTCAGGCTGTTCTTGTGGAATTGGCAAAGGGATATTTGGAAGCCCACAGAGGGCTATGCTGAAAAAGGAAATATCTTCCGTTCAAAACTGGAAAGAAGCTTTCTGAGAAACTGCTCTGTGTTCTGTTAATTCATCTCACAGAGTTACATCTTTCCCTTCAAGAAGCCTTTAGCTAAGGCTGTTCTTGTTTAATTGGCAAAGGGATATTTGGAAGCCCATAGAGGGCTATGGTGAAAAAGGAAATATCTTCCGTTCAAAACTGGAAAGAAGCTTTCTGAGAAACTGCTCTGTGTTCTGTTAATTCATCTCACAGAGTTACATCTTTCCTTTCAGGAAGCCTTTCGCTATGGCTGTTCTTGTGGAACTGGCAAAGGATATTTGGAAGCCCATAGAGGGCTATGGTGAAAAAGGAAATATCTTCCGTTCAAAACTGGAAAGAAGCTTTCTGAGAAACTGCTCTGTGTTCTGTTAATTCATCTCACAGAGTTACATCTTTCCCTTCAAGAAGCCTTTCGCTAAGGCAGTTCTTGTGGAATTGGCAAAGGGATATTTGGAAGCCCATAGAGGGCTATGGTGAAAAAGGAAATATCTTCCGTTCAAAACTGGAAAGAAGCTTTCTGAGAAACTGCTCTGTGTTGTGTTAATTCATCTCACAGAGTTACATCTTTCCCTTCAAGAAGCCTTTCGCTCAGGCTGTTCTTGTGGAATTGGCAAAGGGATATTTGGAAGCCCACAGAGGGCTATGCTGAAAAAGGAAATATCTTCCGTTCAAAACTGGAAAGAAGCTTTCTGAGAAACTGCTCTGTGTTCTGTTAATTCATCTCACAGAGTTACATCTTTCCCTTCAAGAAGCCTTTCGCTAAGGCTGTTCTTGTGGAACTGGCAAAGGGATATTTGGAAGCCCATAGAGGGCTATGGTGAAAAAGGAAATATCTTCCGTTCAAAACTGGAAAGAAGCTTTCTGAGAAACTGCTCTGTGTTCTGTTAATTCATCTCACAGAGTTACATCTTTCCCTTCAAGAAGCCTTTCGCTAAGGCTGTTCTTGTGGAATTGGCAATGGGATATTTGGAAGCCCATAGAGGGCTATGGTGAAAAAGGAAATATCTTCCTTCAAAACTGGAAAGAAGCTTGAGAAACTGCTCTGTGTTCTGTTAATTCATCTCACAGAGTTACATCTTTCCCTTCAAGAAGCCTTCGCTAAGGCTGTTCTTGTGGAATTGGCAAAGGATATTTGGAAACCCATAGAGGGCTATGCTGAAAAAGGAAATATCTTCCGTTCAAAACTGGAAAGAAGCTTTCTGAAACTGCTCTGTGTTCTGTTAATTCATCTCACAGAGTTACATCTTTCCCTTCAAGAAGCCTTTCGCTATGGCTGTTCTTGTGGAATTGGCAAAGGGATATTTGGAAGCCCATAGAGGGCTATGCTGAAAAAGGAAATATCTTCCGTTCAAAACTGGAAAGAAGCTTTCTGAGAAACTGCTCTGTGTTCTGTTAATTCATCTCACAGAGTTACATCTTTCCCTTCAAGAAGCCTTTCGCTAAGGCTGTTCTTGTGGAATTGGCAAAGGATATTTGGAAGCCCATAGAGGGCTATGGTGAAAAAGGAAATATCTTCCGTTCAAAACTGGAAAGAAGCTTTCTGAGAAACTGCTCTGTGTTCTGTTAATTCATCTCACAGAGTTACATCTTTCCCTTCAAGAAGCCTTTCCCTAAGTCTGTTCTTGTGGAATTGGCAAAGGGATATTTGGAAGCCCATAGAGGGCTATGCTGAAAAAGGAAATATCTTCCGTTCAAAACTGGAAAGAAGCTTTCTGAGAAACTGCTCTGTGTTCTGTTAATTCATCTCACAGAGTTACATCTTTCCCTTCAAGAAGCCTTTCGTTAAGGCAGTTCTTGTGGAATTGGCAAAGGGATATTTGGAAGCCCCTAGATGGCTATGGTGAAAAAGGAAATATCCTCCGTTCAAAACTGGAAAGAAGCTTTCTGAGAAACTGTTCTGTGTTCTGTTAATTCATCTCACAGAGTTACATCTTTCCCTTCAAGAAGCCTTTCGCTATGGCTGTTCTTGTGGAACTGGCAAAGGGATATTTGGAAGCCCATAGAGGGCTATGCTGAAAAAGGAAATATCTTCCGTTCAAAACTGGAAAGAAGCTTTCTGAGAAACTGCTCGGTGTTCTGTTAATTCATCTCACAGAGTTACATCTTTCCCTTCAAGAAGCCTTTCGCTAAGGCTGTTCTTGTGGAACGGGCAAAGGGATATTTGGAAGCCCATAGAGGGCTATGGTGAAAAAGGAAATATCTTCCGCTCAAAACTGGAAAGAAGCTTGAGAAACTGCTCTGTGTTCTGTTAATTCATCTCACAGAGTTACATCTTTCCCTTCAAGAAGCCTTTCGCTATGGCTGTTCTTGTGGAACTTGGCAAAGGATATTTGGAAGCCATAGAGGGCTGTGGTGAAAAAGGAAATATCTTCCGCTCAAAACTGGAAAGAAGCTTTCTGAGAAACTGCTCTGTGTTCTGTTAATTCATCTCAGAGTTACATCTTTCCCTTCAAGAAGCCTTTCGCTAAGGCTGTTCTTGTGAATTGGCAAGGATATTTGGAAGCCCATAGAGGCTATGCTGAAAAAGGAAATATCTTCCGCTCAAAACTGGAAAGAAGCTTTCTGAGAAACTGCTCTGTGTTGTGTTAATTCATCTCACAGAGTTACATCTTTCCTTCAAGAAGCCTTTCGCTCAGGTTGTTCTTGTGGAATTGGCAAAGGATATTTGGAAGCCCACAGAGGGCTATGCTGAAAAAGGAAATATCTTCCGTTCAAAACTGGAAAGAAGCTTTCTGAGAAACTGCTCTGTGTTCTGTTAATTCATCTCACAGAGTTACATCTTTCCCTTCAAGAAGCCTTTCGCTATGGCTGTTCTTGTGGAACTGGCAAAGGATATTTGGAAGCCCATAGAGGGCTATGGTGAAAAAGGAAATATCTTCCGTTCAAAACTGGAAAGAAGCTTTCTGAGAAACTGCTCTGTGTTCTGTTAATTCATCTCACAGAGTTACATCTTTCCCTTCAAGAAGCCTTTCGCTAAGGCTGTTCTTGTGGAATTGGCAAAGGGATATTTGGAAGCCCATAGAGGGCTATGGTGAAAAAGGAAATATCTTCCGTTCAAAACTGGAAAGAAGCTTGAGAAACTGCTCTGTGTTCTGTTAATTCATCTCACAGAGTTACATCTTTCCTTCAAGAAGCCTTTCACTAAGGCTGTTCTTGTGGAATTGGCAAAGGATATTTGGAAACCCATAGAGGGCTATGCTGAAAAGGAAATATCTTCCGCTTCAAAACTGGAAAGAAGCTTTCTGAGAAACTGCTCTGTGTTCTGTTAATTCATCTCACAGAGTTACATCTTTCCCTTCAAGAAGCCTTCGCTATGGCTGTTCTTGTGGAATTGGCAAAGGGATATTTGGAAGCCCATAGAGGGCTATGGTGAAAAAGGAAATATCTTCCGTTCAAAACTGGAAAGAAGCTTTCTGAGAAACTGCTCTGTGTTCTGTTAATTCATCTCACAGAGTTACATCTTTCCCTTCAAGAAGCCTTTCGCTAAGGCTGTTCTTGTGGAATTGGCAAAGGGATATTTGGAAGCCCATAGAGGGCTATGGTGAAAAAGGAAATATCTTCCGTTTCAAAACTGGAAAGAAGCTTTCTGAGAAACTGCTCTGTGTTCTGTTAATTCATCTCACAGAGTTACATCTTTCCCTTCAAGAAGCCTTTCCCTAAGTCTGTTCTTGTGGAATTGGCAAAGGGATATTTGGAAGCCCATAGAGGGCTATGCTGAAAAAGGAAATATCTTCCGTTCAAAACTGGAAAGAAGCTTTCTGAGAAACTGCTCTGTGTTCTGTTAATTCATCTCACAGAGTTACATCTTTCCCTTCAAGAAGCCTTTCGTTAAGGCAGTTCTTGTGGAATTGGCAAAGGGATATTTGGAAGCCCTAGAGGGCTATGGTGAAAAAGGAAATATCCTCCGTTCAAAACTGGAAAGAAGCTTTCTGAGAAACTGTTCTGTGTTCTGTTAATTCATCTCACAGAGTTACATCTTTCCCTTCAAGAAGCCTTTCGCTATGGCTGTTCTTGTGGAACTGGCAAAGGGATATTTGGAAGCCCATAGAGGGCTATGCTGAAAAAGGAAATATCTTCCGTTCAAAACTGGAAAGAAGCTTTCTGAGAAACTGCTCTGTGTTCTGTTAATTCATCTCACAGAGTTACATCTTTCCCTTCAAGAAGCCTTTCGCTAAGGCTGTTCTTGTGAATTGGCAAAGGGATATTTGGAAGCCCCTAGATGGCTATGGTGAAAAAGGAAATATCCTCCGTTCAAAACTGGAAAGAAGCTTTCTGAGAAACTGTTCTGTGTTCTGTTAATTCATCTCACAGAGTTACATCTTTCCCTTCAAGAAGCCTTTCGCTATGGCTGTTCTTGTGGAACTGGCAAAGGGATATTTGGAAGCCCATAGAGGGCTATGCTGAAAAAGGAAATATCTTCCGTTCAAAACTGGAAAGAAGCTTTCTGAGAAACTGTTCTGTGTTCTGTTAATTCATCTCACAGAGTTACATCTTTCCCTTCAAGAAGCCTTTCGCTAAGGCTGTTCTTGTGGAACTGGCAAAGGGATATTTGGAAGCCCATAGAGGGCTATGGTGAAAAAGGAAATATCTTCCGTTCAAAACTGGAAAGAAGCTTTCTGAGAAACTGCTCTGTGTTCTGTTAATTCATCTCACAGAGTTACATCTTTCCCTTCAAGAAGCCTTTCGCTATGGCTGTTCTTGTGGAACTGGCAAAGGGATATTTGGAAGCCATAGAGGGCTGTGGTGAAAAAGGAAATATCTTCCGTTCAAAACTGGAAAGAAGCTTTCTGAGAAACTGCTCTGTGTTCTGTTAATTCATCTCAGAGAGTTACATCTTTCCCTTCAAGAAGCCTTTCGCTATGGCTGTTCTTGTGGAACTGGCAAAGGGATATTTGGAAGCCCATAGAGGGCTATGTTGAAAAAGGAAATATCTTCCGTTCAAAACTGGAAAGAAGCTTTCTGAGAAACTGTTCTGTGTTCTATTAATTCATCTCACAGAGTTACATCTTTCCCTTCAAGAAGCCTTTCGCTAAGGTGTTCTTGTGGAACTGGCAATGGGATATTTGGAAGCCCATAGAGGGCTATGGTGAAAAAGGAAATATCTTCCGTTCAAAACTGGAAAGAAGCTTTCTGAGAAACTGCTCTGTGTTCTGTTAATTCATCTCACAGAGTTACATCTTTCCCTTCAAGAAGCCTTTCGCTAAGGCTGTTCTTGTGGAATTGGCAAAGGGATATTTGGAAGCCCATAGAGGGCTATGCTGAAAAAGGAAATATCTTCCGTTCAAACCTGGAAAGAAGCTTTCTGAGAAACTGCTCTGTGTTCTGTTAATTCATCTCACAGAGTTACAGTTTTCCTTCAAGAAGCCTTCGCTATGGCTGTTCTTGTGGAACTGGCAAAGGGATATTTGGAAGCCCATAGAGGGCTATGGTGAAAAAGGAAATATCTTCCGTTCAAAACTGGAAAGAAGCTTTCTGAGAAACTGCTCTGTGTTCTGTTAATTCATCTCACAGAGTTACATCTTTCCCTTCAAGAAGCCTTTCACTAAGGCTGTTCTTGTGGAATTAGCAAAGGATATTTGGAAGCCCATAGAGGGCTATGGTGAAAAAGGAAATATCTTCCGTTCAAAACTGGAAAGAAGCTTTCTGAGAAACTGCTCTGTGTTCTGTTAATTCATCTCACAGAGTTACATCTTTCCTTCAAGAAGTCTTTCGCTAAGGTTGTTCTTGTGGAATTGGCAAAGGGATATTTGGAAGCCCATAGAGGCTATGGTGAAAAAGGAAATATCTTCCGCTCAAAACTGGAAAGAAGCTTGAGAAACTGCTCTGTGTTCTGTTAATTCATCTCACAGAGTTACATCTTTCCCTTCAAGAAGCCTTTCGTTAAGGCAGTTCTTGTGGAATTGGCAAGGGATATTTGAAGCCCATAGAGGCTATGGTGAAAAAGGAAATATCCTC
>JAKFHT010002656.1:0-14295 GCA_023783455.1 Erythrocebus patas | reverse complement strand
TTCAGAAAGCTTCTTCCAGTTTTGAACGGAAGATATTTTTTCACCATAGCCTCTATGGGCTTCAAATATCCCTTTGCTAATACCACAAGAACAGCCTTAGTGAAAGGCTTCTTGAAGGGAAAGATGTAACCTGTGAGATGAATTCACAGAACACAGAGCAGTTTCTCAAGCTTCTTTCCTGCTTTTAACGGAAGATATTTTTTCACCATAGCCTCTATGGGCTTCAAATATCCTTTGCCAATACCACAAGAACAGCCTTAGCGAAGGCTTCTTGAAGGAAAGATGTAACTCTGTGATGAATTAACAGAACACAGAGCAGTTCCTCAGAAAGCTTCTTCCAGTTTTGAATGGAAGATATTTCCTTTTTCACCATAGCCTCTATGGGCTTCAAATATCCCTTTGCCAATTACAGAAGAACAGCCTTAGCGAAAGGCTTGAAGGAAAGATGTCACTCTGTGAGATGAATTCACAGAACACAGAGCAGTTCCTCAGAAAGCTTCTTTCCTGCTTTTAACGGAAGATATTTTTTCACCATAGCCCTCTATGGGCTTGCAAATATCCTTTGCCAATACCACAAGAACAGCCTTAGCGAAGGCTTCTTGAAGGGAAAGATGTAACCTGTGAGATGAATTCACAGAACACAGAGCAGCTTCTCAGAAAGCTTCTTTCCTGCTTTTAACGGAAGATATTTCCTTTTTCAACATAGGGCTCTATGGGCTTCAAATATCCCTTTGCCAATTACAGAAGAACAGCCTTAGCAAAGGCTTCTTGAAGGAAAGATGTCACTCTGTGAGATGAATTCACAGAACACAGAGCAGTTCCTCAGAAAGCTTCTTTCCAGTTTTGAACGGAAGATATTTTTTCACCATAGCCCTCTAAGGGCTTCCAAATATCCTTTGCTAATTCCACAAGAACAGCCTTAGCGAAAGGCTTGAAGGAAAGATGTCACTCTGTGAGATGAATTCACAGAACACAGAGCAGTTCCTCAGAAAGCTTCTTCCAGTTTTGAACGGAAGATATTTCCTTTTCACCATAGCCCTATGGGCTTCCAAATATCCCTTGCCAATTCCACAAGAACAGCCTTAGCGAAAGGCTTGAAGGAAAGATGTAACTCTGTGAGATGAATTCACAGAACACAGAGCAGTTTCTCAAGCTTCTTTCCAGTTTTTAACGGAAGATATTTCCTTTTCACCATAGCCTCTATGGGCTTCCAAATATCCCTTGCCAATTCCACAAGAACAGCCTTAGCGAAAGGTTTCTTGAAGGGAAAGATGTAACCTGTGAGATGAATTCACAGAACACAGAGCAGTTTCTCAAGCTTCTTTCCAGTTTTGAGCGGAAGATATTTCCTTTTCACCATAGCCCTCTATGGGCTTCAAATATCCCTTTGCCAATACCACAAGATCAGCCTTAGCGAAAGGCTTGAAGGAAGATATTTCCTTTTCACCATAGCCCTCTATGGGCTTCCAAATATCACTTGGCCAATTCCAGAAGAACAGCCTTAGCGAAAGGCTTCTTGAAGGGAAAGATGTCACTCTGTGAGATGAATTAACAGAACACAGAGCAGTTTCTCAGAAAGCTTCTTTCCAGTTTTGATCGGAAGATATTTCCTTTTTCACCATAGCCCTCTATGGGCTTCCAAATATCCCTTTGCCAATTCCACAAGAACAGCCTTAGCGAAAGGCTTCTTGAAGGGAAAGATGTAACTCTGTGAGATGAATTAACAGAACACAGAGCAGTTTCTCAGAAAGCTTCTTTCCAGTTTTGAACGGAAGATATTTCCTTTTTCACCATAGCCCTCTATGGGCTTCCAAATATCCCTTTGCCAATTCCACAAGAGTAGGCTTAACGAAAGGCTTCTTGAAGGGAAAGATGTAACTCTGTGAGATGAATTCACAGAATATAGAGCAGTTTCTCAGAAAGCTTCTTTCCAGTTTTGAATGGAAGATATTTACTTTTTCACCATAGCCCTCTATGGGCTTCCACATATCACTTTGCCAATACCACAAGAACAGCCTTAGTGAAAGTGTTCTTGAAGGAAAGATGTAACTCGGTGTGATGAATTAACAGAACACAGAGCAGTTTCTCAGAAAGCTTCTTTCCTGCTTTTAACGGAAGATATTTACTTTTTCACCATAGCCCTCTAAGGGCTTCCAAATATCACTTTGCCAATACCACAAGAACAGCCTTAGCGAAAGGATTCTTGAAGGGAAAGATGTAACTCTGTGAGATGAATTCACAGAACACAGAGCAGCTTCTCAGAAAGCTTCTTTCCAGTTTTGAACGGAAGATATTTCCTTTTTCACCATAGCCCTCTATGGGCTTCCAAATATCACTTGGCCAATTCCAGAAGAACAGCCTTAGCGAAAGGCTTCTTGAAGGGAAAGATGTCACTCTGTGAGATGAATTAACAGAACACAGAGCAGCTTCTCAGAAAGCTTCTTTCCAGTTTTGAACGGAAGATATTTCCTTTTTCACCATAGCCCTCTATGGGCTTCCAAATAACCCTTTGCCATTTCCACAAGAACAGCCTTAGCGAAAGGCTTCTTGAAGGGAAAGATGTAACTCTGTGAGATGAATTAACAGAACACAGAGCAGCTTCTCAGAAAGCTTCTTTCCAGTTTTGAACGGAAGATATTTCCTTTTTCACCATAGCCCTCTATGGGCTTCCAAATATCACTTGGCCAATTCCAGAAGAACAGCCTTAGCGAAAGGCTTCTTGAAGGGAAAGATGTCACTCTGTGAGATGAATTAACAGAACACAGAGCAGCTTCTCAGAAAGCTTCTTTCCAGTTTTGAACGGAAGATATTTCCTTTTTCACCATAGCCCTCTATGGGCTTCCAAATAACCCTTTGCCATTTCCACAAGAACAGCCTTAGCGAAAGGCTTCTTGAAGGGAAAGATGTAACTCTGTGAGATGAATTAACAGAACACAGAGCAGTTTCTCAGAAAGCTTCTTTCCAGTTTTGAACGGAAGATATTTCCTTTTTCACCATAGCCCTCTATGGGCTTCCAAATATCACTTTGCCAATTACAGAAGAACAGCCTTAGCGAAAGGCTTCTTGAAGGGAAAGACGTAACTCTGTGAGATGAATTAACAGAACACAGAGCAGCTTCTCAGAAAGCTTCTTTCCAGTTTTGAACGGAAGATATTTCCTTTTTCACCATAGCCCTCTATGGGCTTCCAAATATCCCTTTGCCAATTCCACAAGAAGAGCCTTAGCAAATGGCTTCTGGAAGGGAAAGATGTAACTCTCTGAGGTGAATTAACAGAACACAGAGCAGTTTCTCAGAAAGCTTCTTTCCAGTTTTGAACGGAAGATATTTCCTTTTTCACCATAGCCCTCTATGGGCTTCCAAATATCCCTTTGCCAATTCCACAAGAACAGCCTTAGCGAAAGGCTTCTTGAAGGGAAAGATGTAACTCTGTGAGATGAATTAACAGAACACAGAGCAGTTTCTCAGAAAGCTTCTTTCCAGTTTTGAACGGAAGACATTTCCTTTTTCAACATAGGGCTCTATGGGCTTGCAAATATCCCTTTGTCAATACCACAAGATCAGCCTTAGCGAAAGGCTTCCTTTAAGCGAAAGATGTAACTCTGTGAGATGAATTAACAGAACACAGAGCAGTTTCTCAGAAAGCTTCTTTCCAGTTTTTAACGGAAGATATTTACTTTTTCACCATAGCCTCTATGGGCTTCCAAATATCCCTTTGCTAATACCACAAGAACAGCCTTAGCGAAAGGCTTCTTGAAGGAAAGATGTAACTCTGTGAGATGAATTAACAGAACACAGAGCAGTTTCTCAGAAAGCTTCTTTCCAGTTTTTAACGGAAGATATTTCCTTTTTCACCATAGCCCTATGGGCTTCCAAATATCCCTTTGCTAATTCCACAAGAACAGCCTTAGCGAAAGGCTTCTTGAAGGAATGATGTAACTCTGTGAGATGAATTAACAGAACACAGAGCAGTTCCTCAGAAAGCTTCTTTCCAGTTTTTAACGGAAGATATTTCCTTTTTCACCATAGCCTCTATGGGCTTCCAAATATCCTTTGCTAATTCCACAAGAACAGCCTTAGCGAAAGGCTTCTTGAAGGAAAGATGTAACTCTGTGAGATGAATTCACAGAACACGGAGCAGTTTCTCAGAAAGCTTCTTTCCAGTTTTGAACGGAAGATATTTCCTTTTCACCATAGACATCTATGGGCTTCCAAATATCCCTTTGCCAATTCCACGAGAATAGCCTTAGCGAAAGCTTCTTGAAGGGAAAGATGTAACTCTGTGAGATGAATTAACAGAACACAGAGCAGTTTCTCAGAAAGCTTCTTTCCAGTTTTGAACGGAAGATATTTCCTTTTTCAACATATTGCTCTATGGGCTTCCAAATAACCCTTTGCCATTTCCACAAGAACAGCCTTAGCGAAAGGCTTCTTGAAGGGAAAGATGTAACTCTGTGAGATGAATTAACAGAACACAGAGCAGTTTCTCAGAAAGCTTCTTTCCAGTTTTGAACGGAAGATATTTCCTTTTTCACCATAGTCCTCTATGGGCTTCCAAATATCCCTTTGCCAATTCCACAAGAACAGCCTTAGCGAAAGGCTTCTTGAAGGGAAAGATGTAACTCTGTGAGATGAATTAACAGAACACAGAGCAGTTTCTCAGAAAGCTTCTTTCCAGTTTTGAACGGAAGATATTTCCTTTTTCAACATAGGGCTCTATGGGCTTGCAAATATCCCTTTGTCAATACCACAAGATCAGCCTTAGCGAAAGGCTTCCTTTAAGGGAAAGATGTAACTCTGTGAGATGAATTAACAGAACACAGAGCAGTTTCTCAGAAAGCTTCTTTCCAGTTTTTAACGGAAGATATTTCCTTTTTCACCATAGCACTCTATGGGCTTCCAAATATCCCTTTGCCAATACCACAAGAACAGCCTTAGCGAAAGGCTTGCTTTAAGGAAAGATGTAACTCTGTGAGATGAATTAACAGAACACAGAGCAGTTTCTCAGAAAGCTTCTTTCCAGTTTTGAACGGAAGATATTTCCTTTTTCACCATAGCCCTCTATGGGCTTCCAAATATCACTTTGCCAATTACAGAAGAACAGCCTTAGCGAAAAGCTTCTTGAAGGGAAAGACGTAACTCTGTGAGATGAATTAACAGAACATAGAGCAGCTTCTCAGAAAGCTTCATTCCCGTTTTGAACGGAAGATATTTCCTTTTTCACCATAGCCCTCTATGGGCTTCCAAATATCCCTTTGCCAATTACAGAAGAACAGCCTTAGCAAAAGGCTTCTTGAAGGAAAGATGTAACTCTGTGAGATGAATTAACAGAACACAGAGCAGTTTCTCAGAAAGCTTCTTTCCAGTTTTGAACGGAAGATATTTCCTTTTTCACCATAGCCCTCTATGGGCTTCCAAATATCCCTTTGCCAATTCCACAAGAACAGCCTTAGCGAAAGGCTTCTTGAAGGGAAAGATGTAACTCTGTGAGATGAATTAACAGAACACAGAGCAGTTTCTCAGAAAGCTTCTTTCCAGTTTTGAATGGAAGATATTTCCTTTTTCACCATAGCCCTCTATGGGCTTCCAAATATCCCTTTACCAATTCCACAAGAACAGCCTTAGCGATAGTCTTCTTGAAGGGAAAGATGTAACTCGGTGTGATGAATTAACAGAACAGAGAGCAGTTTCTCAGAAAGCTTCTTTCCAGTTTTTAATGGAAGATATTTCCTTTTTCACCATAGCACTCTATGGGCTTCCAAATATCACTTTGCCAATACCACAAGAACAGACTTAGCGAAAGGCTTCTTGAAGGGAAGGATGTAACTCTGTGAGATGAATTAACAGAACACAGAGCAGTTTCTCAGAAAGCTTCTTTCCAGTTTTGAACGGAAGATATTTCCTTTTTCACCATAGCCCTCTATGGGCTTCCAAATATCCCTTTGCCAATTCCACAAGAAGAGCCTTAGCAAATGGCTTCTGGAAGGGAAAGATGTAACTCTCTGAGGTGAATTGACAGAACACAGAGCAGTTTCTCAGAAAGCTTCTTTCCAGTTTTGAATGGAAGATATTTCCTTTTTCACCATAGCCCTCTATGGGCTTCCAAAATCCCTTTGCCAATTCCAGAAGAACAGCCTTAGCGAAAGGCTTCTTGAAGGGAAAGATGTAACACTGTGAGATGAATTAACAGAACACAGAGCAGTTTCTCAGAAAGCTTCTTTCCAGTTTTGAACGGAAGACATTTCCTTTTTCAACATAGGGCTCTATGGGCTTGCAAATATCCCTTTGTCAATACCACAAGATCAGCCTTAGCGAAAGGCTTCCTTTAAGCAAAAGATGTACCTCTGTGAGATGAATTAACAGAACACAGAGCAGTTTCTCAGAAAGCTTCTTTCCAGTTTTTAACGGAAGATATTTCCTTTTTCACCATAGCCCTCTATGGGCTTCCAAATATCCCTTTGCCAATACCACAAGAACAGCCTTAGCGAAAGGCTTCTTGAAGGGAAAGATGTAACTCTGTGAGATGAATTAACAGAACACAGAGCAGTTTCTCAGAAAGCTTCTTTCCAGTTTTTAACGGAAGATATTTCCTTTTTCACCATAGCCCTCTATGGGCTTCCAAATATCCCTTTGCCAATTCCACAAGAACAGCCTTAGCGAAAGGCTTCTTGAAGGGAATGATGTAACTCTGTGTGATGAATTAACAGAACACAGAGCAGTTTCTCAGAAAGCTTCTTTCCAGTTTTGAACGGAAGATATTTCCTTTTTCACCATAGCCCTCTATGGGCTTCCAAATATCCTTGCCAATTCCACAAGAACAGCCTTAGCGAAAGGCTTCTTGAAGGGAAAGATGTAACTCTGTGAGATGAATTAACAGAACACAGAGCAGTTCCTCAGAAAGCTTCTTTCCAGTTTTGAACCGAAGATATTTCCGTTTTCACCATAGCCCTCTATGGGCTTCCAAATATCCCTTTGCCAATTCCACAAGAACAGCCATTGCGAAAGGCTTCTTGAAGGGAAAGATGTAACTCTATGAGATGAATTCACAGAACACGGAGCAGTTTCACAGTAAGCTTCTTTCCAGTTTTGAACGGAAGATATTTCCTTTTTCACCATAGACATCTATGGGCTTCCAAATATCAATTTGCAAATTCCACGAGAATAGCCTTAGCGAAAAGCTTCTTGAAGGGAAAGATGTAACTCTGTGAGATGAATTAACAGAACACAGAGCAGTTTCTCAGAAAGCTTCTTTCCAGTTTTGAACGGAAGATATTTCCTTTTTCACCATAGCCCTCTATGGGCTTCCAAATATCCCTTTGCCAATACCACAAGAACAGCCTTAACGAAAGGCTTTTTGAAGGGAAAGATGTAACTCTGTGAGATGAATTAACAGAACACAGAGCAGCTTCTCAGAAAGCTTCTTTCCAGTTTTGAACGGAAGATATTTCCTTTTTCACCATAGCCCTCTATGGGCTTCCAAATAACCCTTTGCCATTTCCACAAGAACAGCCTTAGCGAAAGGCTTCTTGAAGGAAAAGATGTAACTCTGTGAGATGAATTAACAGAACACAGAGCAGTTTCTCAGAAAGCTTCTTTCCAGTTTTGAACGGAAGATATTTCCTTTTTCAACATAGGGCTCTATGGGCTTGCAAATATCCCTTTGCCAATACCACAAGATCAGCCTTAGCGAAAGGCTTCCTTTAAGCGAAAGATGTAACTCTGTGAGATGAATTAACAGAACACAGAGCAGTTTCTCAGAAAGCTTCTTTCCAGTTTTTAACGGAAGATATTTCCTTTTTCACCATAGCCCTCTATGGGCTTCCAAATATCCCTTTGCCAATACCACAAGAACAGCCTTAGCGAAAGGCTTCTTGAAGGGAAAGATGTAACTCTGTGAGATGAATTAACAGAACACAGAGCAGTTTCTCAGAAAGCTTCTTTCCAGTTTTGAACGGAAGATATTTCCTTTTTCACCATAGCCCTCTATGGGCTTCCAAATATCCCTTTGCCAATTCCACAAGAAGAGCCTTAGCAAAAGGCTTCTGGAAGGGAAAGATGTAACTCTGTGAGATGAATTAACAGAACACAGAGCAGTTTCTCAGAAAGCTTCTTTCCAGTTTTGAACAGAAGATATTTCCTTTTTCACCATAGCCCTCTATGGGCTTCCAAATATCCCTTTGCCAATTCCACAAGAACAGCCTTAGCGAAAGGCTTCTTGAAGGGAAAGATGTAACTGTGAGATGAATTAACAGAACACAGAGCAGTTTCTCAGAAAGCTTCTTTCCAGTTTTGAATGAAAGATATTTCCTTTTTCACCATAGCCCTCTATGGGCTTCCAAATATCCCTTTACCAATTCCACAAGAACAGCCTTAGCGATAGTCTTCTTGAAGGGAAAGATGTAACTCGGTGTGATGAATTAACAGAACAGAGAGCAGTTTCTCAGAAAGCTTCTTTCCAGTTTTTAATGGAAGATATTTCCTTTTTCACCATAGCACTCTATGGGCTTCCAAATATCACTTTGCCAATACCACAAGAACAGACTTAGCGAAAGGCTTCTTGAAGGGAAAGATGTAACTCTGTGAGATGAATTCACAGAACACAGAGCAGTTTCTCAGAAAGCTTCTTTCCAGTTTTGAACGGAAGATATTTCCTTTTTCACCATAGCCCTCTATGGGCTTCCAAATATCCTTTGCCAATTCCACAAGAACAGCCTTAGCGAAAGGCTTCTTGAAGGGAAAGATGTAACTCTGTGAGATGAATTAACAGAACACAGAGCAGTTTCTCAGAAAGCTTCTTTCCAGTTTTGAACGGAAGATATTTCCTTTTTCACCATAGCCCTCTATGGGCTTCCAAATAACCCTTTGCCATTTCCACAAGAACAGCCTTAGCGAAAGGCTTCTTCAAGGGAAAGATGTAACTCTGTGAGATGAATTAACAGAACACAGAGCAGTTTCTCAGAAAGCTTCTTTCCAGTTTTGAACGGAAGATATTTCCTTTTTCAACATAGGGCTCTATGGGCTTGCAAATATCCCTTTGCCAATACCACAAGAACAGCCTTAGCGAAAGGCTTCCTTTAAGGGAAAGATGTAACTCTGTGAGATGAATTAACAGAACACAGAGCAGTTTCTCAGAAAGCTTCTTTCCAGTTTTGAACGGAAGATATTTCCTTTTTCACCATAGCCCTCTATGGGCTTCCAAATATCCCTTTGCCAATTCCACAAGAACAGCCTTAGCGAAAGGCTTCTTGAAGGGAAAGATGTAACTCTGTGAGATGAATTAACAGAACACAGAGCAGTTTCTCAGAAAGCTTCTTTCCAGTTTTGAACGGAAGATATTTCCTTTTTCAACATAGGGCTCTATGGGCTTGCAAATATCCCTTTGCCAATACCACAAGAACAGCCTTAGCGAAAGGTTTCTTGAAGGGAAACATGTAACTCTGTGAGATGAATTAGCAGAACACAGAGCAGTTTCTCAGAAAGCTTCTTTCCAGTTTTGAACGGAAGATATTTCCTTTTTCACCATAGCCCTCTATGGGCTTCCAAATATCCCTTTGCCAATACCACAAGAACAGCCTTAGCGAAAGGCTTCTTGAAGGAAAGATGTAACTCTGTGAGATGAATTAACAGAACACAGAGCAGTTTCTCAGAGCTTCTTTCCAGTTTTGAACGGAAGATATTTCTTTTTCACCATTGCCCTCTATGGGCTTGCAAATATCCCTTTGCCAATTCCACAAGAACATCCTTAGCGAAAGGCTTCTTTGAGGGAAAGGTGTAACTCTGTGAGATGAATTAAGAGAACACAGAGAAGTTTCTCAGAAAGCTTCTTTCCGGTATTGAACGGAAGATATTTCCTTTTTCACCATAGCCCTCTATGGGCTTCCAAATATCCCTTTGCCAATTCCACAAGAACAGCCTTAGGGAAAGGCTTCTTGTACGGAAAGATGTAACTCTGTGAGATGAATTCACAGAACACAGAGCAGTTTCTCAGAAAGCTTCTTTCCAGTTTTTAACGGAAGATATTTCCTTTTTCACCCTAGCCCTCTTTGGGCTTCCAAATATCCCTTTGCCAATTCCACAAGAACAGCCTTAGCGAAAGGCTTTGAAGGGAAAGATGTCACTCTGTGAGATGAATTAACAGAACACAGAGCAGTTCCTCAGAAATCTTCTTTCACGTTTTGAACGGAAGATATTTCCGTTTTCACCATAGCCCTCTATGGGCTTCCAAATATCCCTTTGCCAATTCCACAAGAACAGCCATAGCAAAAGGCTTCTTGAAGGGAAAGATGTAACTCTGTGAGATGAATTCACAGAACACGGAGCAGTTTCTCAGAAAGCTTCTTTCCAGTTTTGAACGGAAGATATTTCCTTTTTCAACATATTGCTCTATGGGCTTGCAAATATCCCTTTGCCAATACCACAAGAACAGCCTTAGCGAAAGACTTCTTGAAGGGAAAGATGTAACTCTGTGAGATGAATTCACAGAACACAGAGCAGTTTCTCAGAAAGCTTCTTTCCAGTTTTGAATGGAAGATATTTCCTTTTTCAACATATTGCTCTATGGGCTTGCAAATATCCCTTTGCCAATACCACAAGAACAGCCTTAGCGAAAGGCTTCTTGAAGGGAAAGATGTAACTCTGTGAGATGAATTCAGAGAACACAGAGCAGTTTCTCAGAAAGCTTCCTTCCAGTTTTGAACGGAAGATATTTCCTTTTTCACCATAGCACTTTATGGGCTTCCAATTATCTCTTTGCCAATTCCACAAGAACAGCCTTAGCGAAAGGCTTCTTGAAGGGAAAGATGTCACTCTGTGAGATGAATTAACAGAACACAGAGCAGTTCCTCAGAAATCTTCTTTCCAGTTTTGAACGGAAGATATTTCCGTTTTCACCATAGCCCTCTATGGGCTTCCAAATATCCCTTTGCCAATTCCACGAGAATAGCCTTAGCGAAAAGCTTCTTGAAGGAAAGATGTAACTCTGTGAGATGAATTAACAGAACACAGAGCAGTTTCTCAGAAAGCTTCTTTCCAGTTTTGAACGGAAGATATTTCCTTTTTCAACATATTGCTCTATGGGCTTGCAAATATCCCTTTGCCAATACCACAAGAACAGCCTTAGCGAAAGGCTTCTTGAAGGGAAAGATGTAACTCTGTGAGATGAATTCACAGAACACAGAGCAGTTTCTCAGAAAGCTTCTTTCCAGTTTTGAAGGGAAGATATTTCCTTTTTCAACATATTGCTCTATGGGCTTGCAAATATCCCTTTGCCAATACCACAAGAACAGCCTTAGCGAAAGGCTTCTTGAAGGGAAAGATGTAACTCTGTGAGATGAATTCAGAACACAGAGCAGTTTCTCAGAAAGCTTCTTTCCAGTTTTTAACGGAAGATATTTCCTTTTTCACCATAGCACTCTATGGGCTTCCAAATATCCCTTTGCCAATTCCACAAGAACAGCCTTAGCGAAAGGCTTCTTGAAGGGAAAGATGTCACTCTGTGAGATGAATTAACAGAACACAGAGCAGTTTCTCAGAAAGCTTCTTTCCAGTTTTGAACGGAAGATATTTCCTTTTTCACCATAGCCCTCTAAGGGCTTCCAAATATCCCTTTGCCAATTCCACAAGAACAGCCTTAGCGAAAGGCTTCTTGAAGGGAAAGATGTCACTCTGTGAGATGAATTAACAGAACACAGAGCAGTTTCTCAGAAAGCTTCTTTGCAGTTTTGAACGGAAGATATTTCCTTTTTCAACATAGGGCTCTATGGGCTTGCAAATATCCCTTTGCCAATACCACAAGAACAGCCTTAGCGAAAGGTTTCTTGAAGGGAAACATGTAACTCTGTGAGATGAATTAGCAGAACACAGAGCAGTTTCTCAGAAAGCTTCTTTCCAGTTTTGAACGGAAGATATTTCCTTTTTCAACATAGGGCTCTATGGGCTTCCAAATATCCCTTTGCCAATACCACAAGAACAGCCTTAGCGAAAGGCTTCTTGAAGGGATAGATGTAACTCTGTGAGATGAATTAACAGAACACAGAGCAGTTTCTCAGAGAGCTTCTTTACAGTTTTGAACGGAAGATATTTCCTTTTTCACCTTTGCCCTCTATGGGCTTGCAAATATCCCTTTGCCAATTCCACAAGAACATCCTTAGCGAAAGGCTTCTTTGAGGGAAAGGTGTAACTCTGTGAGATGAATTAAGAGAACACAGAGAAGTTTCTCAGAAAGCTTCTTTCCGGTATTGAACGGAAGATATTTCCTTTTTCACCATAGCCCTCTATGGGCTTCCAAATATCCCTTTGCCAATTCCACAAGAACAGCCTTAGGGAAAGGCTTCTTGTACGGAAAGATGTAACTCTGTGAGATGAATTCACAGAACACAGAGCAGTTTCTCAGAAAGCTTCTTTCCAGTTTTTAACGGAAGATATTTCCTTTTTCAACATATTGCTCTATGGGCTTGCAAATATCCCTTTGCCAATACCACAAGAACAGCCTTAGCGAAAGACTTCTTGAAGGGAAAGATGTAACTCTGTGAGATGAATTCACAGAACACAGAGCAGTTTCTCAGAAAGCTTCTTTCCCGTTTTTAATGGAAGATATTTCCTTTTTCAACATATTGCTCTATGGGATTGCAAATATCCCTTTGCCAATACCACAAGAACAGCCTTAGCGAAAGGCTTCTTGAAGGGAAAGATGTAACTCTGTGAGATGAATTACAGGGAACACAGAGCAGTTTCTCAGAAAGCTTCCTTCCAGTTTTTAACGGAAGATATTTCCTTTTTCACCATAGCACTTTATGGGCTTCCAATTATCTCTTTGCCAATTCCACAAGAACAGCCTTAGCGAAAGGCTTCTTGAAGGGAAAGATGTCACTCTGTGAGATGAATTAACAGAACACAGAGCAGTTTCTCAGAAAGCTTCTTTCCAGTTTTGAACGGAAGATATTTCCTTTTTCACCATAGCCCTCTAAGGGCTTCCAAATATCCCTTTGCCAATTCCACAAGAACAGCCTTAGCGAAAGGCTTCTTGAAGGGAAAGATGTCACTCTGTGAGATGAATTAACAGAACACAGAGCAGTTTCTCAGAAAGCTTCTTTGCAGTTTTGAACGGAAGATATTTCCTTTTTCAACATAGGGCTCTATGGGCTTGCAAATATCCCTTTGCCAATACCACAAGAACAGCCTTAGCGAAAGGTTTCTTGAAGGGAAACATGTAACTCTGTGAGATGAATTAGCAGAACACAGAGCAGTTTCTCAGAAAGCTTCTTTCCAGTTTTGAACGGAAGATATTTCCTTTTTCAGCATAGCCCTCTATGGGCTTCCAAATATCCCTTTGCCAATACCACAAGAACAGCCTTAGCGAAAGGCTTCTTGAAGGAAAGATGTAACTCTGTGAGATGAATTAACAGAACACAGAGCAGTTTCTCAGAGAGCTTCTTTACAGTTTTGAACGGAAGATATTTCCTTTTTCACCTTTGCCCTCTATGGGCTTGCAAATATCCCTTTGCCAATTCCACAAGAACATCCTTAGCGAAAGGCTTCTTTGAGGGAAAGGTGTAACTCTGTGAGATGAATTGACAGAACACAGAGAAGTTTCTCAGAAAGCTTCTTTCCGGTATTGAACGGAAGATATTTCCTTTTTCACCATAGCCCTCTATGGGCTTCCAAATATCCCTTTGCCAATTCCACAAGAACAGCCTTAGGGAAAGGCTTCTTGTACGGAAAGATGTAACTCTGTGAGATGAATTCACAGAACACAGAGCAGTTTCTCAGAAAGCTTCTTTCCAGTTTTTAACGGAAGATATTTCCTTTTTCACCCTAGCCCTCTTTGGGCTTCCAAATATCCCTTTGCCAATTCCAGAAGAACAGCCTTAGCAAAAGGCTTCTTGAAGGGAAAGACGTAACTCTGTGAGATGAATGAACAGAACACAGAGCAGCTTCTCAGAAAGCTTCTTTCCAGTTTCGAACGGAAGATATTTCCTTTTTCACCATAGCCCTCTATGGGCTTCCAAATATCCCTTTGCCAATTCCACAAGAACAGCCTTAGCGAAAGGCTTCTTGAAGGGAAAGATGTCACGCTGAGAGATGAATTAACAGAACACAGAGCAGTTTCTCAGAAAGCTTCTTTCCAGTTTTGAACGGAAGATATTTCCTTTTTCACCATAGCCCTCTATGGGCTTCCCAATATCCCTTTGCCAATTCCACAAGAGTAGGCTTAACGAAAGGCTTCTTGAAGGGAAAGATGTAACTCTGTGAGATGAATTCACAGAACACAGAGCAGTTTCTCAGAAAGCTTCTTTCCA
>JAKFHT010002655.1:0-14299 GCA_023783455.1 Erythrocebus patas | reverse complement strand
ATCTAATTGGTTTATTGTGAGTTTTCTATCTGTTATTGAAATTGGTGTATTGAAGTTCCTGGGCAGCAGAGCAAGATGGCTGAATAGGAACAGCTCCAGTTTCCAGCCCCCAGCGCGAGCGACACAGAAGACAGGTGATTTCTGCATTTTCAACTGAGACTCCACCTCTGGGGACAGGGCACAGCTAAACAACAACAACAACAACAACAACAAAAGCAGCAGAAACCTCTGCAGATGCAAACGACTCTGTCTGACAGCTTTGAAGAGAGCAGTGGATCTCCGACACGAGGTTGAGATCTGAGAACGGACAGACTGCCTGCTCAAGTGGGTCCCTGACCCTGAGTAGCCTAACTGGGAGACATCCCCACTAGGGGCAGACTGACACCCCACACCTCACACGGTGGAGTACACCCCTGAGATGAAGCTTCCAGAGCAAGAATCCAGACAGCAACACTCGCTATTCAGCAATATTCTATCTTCTGCAGCCCTGCTGCTGATAACCAGGCAAACAGGGTCTGGAGTGGACCTCAAGCAATCTCCAACAGACCTACAGCTGAGGGTCCTGACTGTTAGAAGGAAAACTAACAACAGAAAGGACACTCACACCAAAACCTCATCAGTACGCCATCATCATCAAAGACGAGCAGTTTCTCAGAAAGCTTCTTTCCAGTTTTGAACGGAAGATATTTCCTTTTTCACCATAGCCTCTATGGGCTTCCAAATATCCCTTTGCCAATTCCACAAGAACAGCCTTAGCGAAGGCTTCTTGAAGGAAAGATGTAACTCTGTGAGATGAAGTAACAGAACACAGAGCAGTTTCTCAAGCTTCTTTCCAGTTTTGAGCGGAAGATATTTCCTCTTTCACCATTGCCCCTATGGGCTTCCAAATATCCTTTGCCAATTCCACAAGAACAGACTTAGCGAAAGGCTTCTTGAAGGAAAGATGTAACTCTGTGAGATGAAGTAACAGAACACAGAGCAGTTTCTCAAGCTTCTTTCCAGTTTTGAGCGGAAGATATTTCCTTTTTCACCATAGCCCTCTATGGGCTTCCAAATATCCTTGCCAATTCCACAAGAACAGCCTTAGCGAAAGCCTTCTTGAAGGGAAAGATGTAACTCTGTGAGATGAATTAACAGAACACAGAGCAGTTTCTCAGAAAGCTTCTTTCCAGTTTTGAACGTAAGATATTTCCTTTTTCACCATAGCCCTCTATGGGCTTCCAAATATCCTTTGCCAATTCCACAAGAACAGCCTTGGCGAAAGGCTTCTTGAAGGAAGATATAACTCTGTGAGATGAAGTAACAGAACACACAGCAGTTTCTCAAGCTTCTTTCCAGTTTTGAAAGAAGGTTATTTCCTTTTTCACCATAGCCTCTATGGGCTTCAAATATCCCTTTGCCAATTCCACAAGAACAGCCTTAGCGAAAGGCTTCTTGAAGGAAAGATGTAACTCTGTGAGATGAATTAACAGAACATAGAACAGTTTCTCAAGCTTCTTTCCAGTTTTGAGCGGAAGATATTTCCTTTTCACCATAGCCCTCTATGGGCTTCCAAATATCCTTGCCAATTCCACAAGAACAGTCTTAGCGAAAGGCTTCTTGAAGGAAAGATGTAACTCTGTGAGATGAATTAACAGAACACAGAGCAGTTTCTCAAGCTTCTTTCCAGTTTTGAGCGGAAGATATTTCCTTTTTCACCATAGCCCTCTATGGGCTTCCAAATATCCTTTGCCAATTCCACAAGAACAGCCTTAGCGAAAGGCTTCTGGAAGGAAAGATGTAACTCTGTGAGATGAAGTAACAGAACACAGAGCAGTTTCTCAGAAAGCTTCTTTCCAGTTTTGAGCGGAAGATATTTCCTTTTCACCATTGCCCCCTATGGGCTTCCAAATATCCCTTTGCCAATTCCACAAGAACAGCCTTAGCGAAAGGCTTCTTGAAGGGAAAGATGTAACTCTGTGAGATGAAGTAACAGAACACAGAGCAGTTTCTCAGAAAGCTTCTTTCCAGTTTTGAACGGAAGATATTTCCTTTTCACCATAGCCTCTATGGGCTTCCAAATATCCTTTGCCAATTCCACAAGAACAGCCTTAGCGAAAGGCTTCTTGAAGGAAAAGATATAACTCTGTGAGATGAATTAACAGAACACAGAGCAGTTTCTCAAGCTTCTTTCCAGTTTTGAACGGAAGATATTTCCTTTTTCACCATAGCCCTCTATGGGCTTCCAAATATCCCTTTGCCAATTCCACAAGAACAGCCTTAGCGAAAGGCTTCTTGAAGGGAAAGATGTAACTCTGTGAGATGAATTAACAGAACATAGAACAGTTTCTCAGAAAGCTTCTTTCCAGTTTTGAACGGAAGATATTTCCTTTTTCACCATAGCCCTCTATGGGCTTCCAAATATCACTTTGCCAATTCCACAAGAACAGCCTTAGCGAAAGGCTTCTTGAAGGGAAAGATGTAACTCTGTGAGATGAAGTAACAGAACACAGAGCAGTTTCTCAGAAAGCTTCTCTGCAGTTTTGAACGGAAGATATTTCCTTTTTCACCATAGCCCTCTATGGGCTTCCAAATATCCTTGCCAATTCCACAAGAACAGCCTTAGCGAAAGGCTTCTGAGGGAAAGATGTAACTCTGTGAGATGAAGTAACAGAACACAGAGCAGTTTCTCAGAAAGATTCTTTCCAGTTTTGAGCGGAAGATATTTCCTTTTTCACCATTGCCCTCTATGGGCTTCAAATATCCTTTGCCAATTCCACAAGAACAGCCTTAGCGAAAGGCTTGAAGGGAAAGATGTAACTCTGTGAGATGAATTAACAGAACACAGAGCAGTTTCTCAGAAAGCTTCTTTCCAGTTTTGAGCGGAAGATATTTCCTTTTTCACCATAGCCCTCTATGGGCTTCCAAATATCACTTTGCCAATTCCACAAGAACAGCCTTAGCGAAAGCCTTCTTGAAGGAAAGATGTAACTCTGTGAGATGAAGTAACAGAACACAGAGCAGATTCTCAGAAAGCTTCTTTCCAGTTTTGAGCGGAAGATATTTCCTTTTTCACCATAGCCATCCAAGGGCTTCCAAATATCCTTTGCCTATTCCACAAGAACAGCCTTAGCGAAAGGCTTCTTGAAGGGAAAGATGTAACTCTGTGAGATGAGTAACAGAACACAGAGCAGTTTCTCAAGCTTCTTTCCAGTTTTGAACGGAAGATATTTCCTTTTTCACCATAGCCCTCTATGGGCTTCCAAATATCCTTGCCAATTCCACAAGGACAGCCTTAGCGAAGGCTTCTTGAAGTGAAAGATATAACTCTGTGAGATGAAGTAACAGAACACACAGCAGTTTCTCAGAAAGCTTCTTTCCAGTTTTGAAAGAAGGTTATTTCCTTTTTCACCGTAGCCCTCTATGGGCTTCCAAATATCCTTTGCCAATTCCACAAGAACAGCCTTAGCGAAGGCTTCTTGAAGGAAAGATGTAACTCTGTGAGGTGAATTAACAGAACACAGAGCCGTTTCTCAAGCTTCTTTCCAGTTTTGAACGGAAGATATTTCCTTTTTCACCGTAGCCCTCTATGGGCTTCCAAATATCACTTTGCCAATTCCACAAGAACAGCCTTAGCGAAAGGCTTCTGGAGGGGAAAGATGTAATTCTGTGAGATGAAGTAACAGAACACAGCGCAGTTTCTCAGAAAGCTTCTTTCCGGTTTTGAACGGAAGATATTTCCTTTTTCACCATAGCCCTCAAAGGGCTTCCAAATATCCCTTTGCCAATTCCACAAGAACAGCCTTAGCGAAAGGCTTTTGAAGGAAAGATGTAACTCTGTGAGATGAAGTAACAGAACGCAGAGCAGTTTCTCAGAAAGCTTCTTTCCAGTTTCGAAAGGAAGATATTTCCTTTTTCACCGTAGCCCTCTATGGGCTTCCAAATATCACTTTGCCAATTCCACAAGAACAGCCTTAGCAAAAGGCTTCTTGAAGGGAAAGATGTAACTCTGTGAGATGAACAAACAGAATATGGAGCAGTTTCTCAGAAAGCTTCTTTCCAGTTTTGAACGGAAGATATTTCCTTTTTCACCATAGAACTCCAAGGGCTTCCAAATATAACTTTGCCAATTCCACAAGAAAAGGCTTAGTGAAAGGCTTCTTGAAGGGAAAGATGTAACTCTGTGAGATGAATTAACAGAACACAGAGCAGTTTCTCATAAAGCTTCTTTCCAGTTTTGAACGGAAGATATTTCCTTTTTCACCATAGCCCTCTAAGGGCTTCCAAATATCCTTTGCCAGTTCCACAAGAACAGCCTCAGCGAAAAGGCTTCTTGAAGGGAAGATGTAACTCTGTGAGATGAATTAACAGAACACAGAGCAGTTTCTCAAGCTTCTATCCAGTTTTGAACGGAAGATATTTCCTTTTTCAGCGTAGCCCTCTATGGGCTTCCAAATATCCCTTTTCCAATTCCACAAGAACAGCCTTAGCGAAAGGCTTCTGGAGGGGAAAGATGTAACTCTGTGAGATGAAGTAAAAGAACACAGAGAAGTTTCTCAGAAAGCTTCTCTCCAGGTTTGAACGGAAGATATTTCCTTTTTCCCGTAGCCCTCTATGGGCTTCCCAATATCCCTTTGCCAATTCCACAAGAACAGCCTTAGCAAAAGGCTTCTTGAAGGGAAAGATGTAACTCTGTGAGATGTAACAGAACACAGAGCAGTTTCTCAGAAAGCTTCTTTCCAGTTTTGAAGGAAAATATTTCCTTTTCACCATAGCCTCTATGGGCTTCCAAATATCCTTTGCCAATTCCACAAGAACAGCCTTAGCGAAGGCTTCTTGAAGGGAAGATGTAACTCTGTGAGATGAAGTAACAGAACACAGAGCAGTTTCTCAGAAAGCTTCTTTCCAGTTTTGAGCGGAAGATATTTCCTTTTCACCATAGCCTCTATGGGCCTCCAAATATCACTTTGCCAATTCCACAAGAACAGCCTTAGAAAGGCTTCTTGAAGGGAAAGATATAACTCTGTGAGATGAAGTAACAGAACACAGAACAGTTTCTCAGAAAGCTTCTTTCCAGTTTTGAACGGAAGATATTTCCTTTTCACCATAGCCCTCTAAGGGCTTCCAAATATCCTTTGCTAATTCCACAAGAACAGCCTTAGCGAAAGGCTTTTGAAGGAAAGATGTAACTCTGTGAGATGAAGTAACAGAACACAGAGCAGCTTCTCAGAAAGATTCTTTCCTGTTTTGAACGGAAGATATTTCCTTTTCACCATAGCCCCTATGGGCTTCCAAATATCACTTTGCCAATTCCACAAGAACAGCCTTAGCGAAAGGCTTCTTGAAGGAAAGATGTAATTCTGTGAGATGAAGTAACAGAACACAGAGCAGTTTCTCAAGCTTCTTTCCAGTTTTGAAGGAAGATATTTCCTTTTCACCATAGCCCTCTATGAGCTTCCAAATATCCTTTGCCAATTCCACAAGAACAGCCTTAGCGAAAGGCTTCTGAAGGAAAGATGTAACTCTGTGAGATGAAGTAACAGAACACAGAGCAGTTTCTCAAGCTTCTTTCCAGTTTTGAAGGAAGATATTTCCTTTTCACCATTGCCCTCTATGGGCTTCCAAATATCACTTTGCCAATTCCACAAGAACAGCCTTAGCGAAAGGCTTTTGAAGGAAAGATGTAACTCTGTGAGATGAATTATCAGAACACACAGCAGTTTCTCAGAAAGCTTCTTTCCAGTTTTGAACGGAAGATATTTCCTTTTCACCATAGCCCTCTATGGGCTTCCAAATATCCTTTGCTAATTCCACAAGAACAGCCTTAGCGAAAGGCTTCTTGAAGGCAAAGATGTAACTCTGTGAGATGAATTAACAGAACACAGAGCAGTTTCTCAAGCTTCTTTCCAGTTTTGAACGGAAGATAGTTCCTTTTTCACCATAGCCCTCTATGGGCTTCCAAATATCCTTTGCCAATTCCACAAGAACAGCCTTAGCGAAAGGCTTCTTGAAGGAAAGATGTAACTCTGTGAGATGAATTAACAGAACACAGAGCAGTTTCTCAGAAAGCTCTTTCCAGTTTTGAACGGAAGATATTTCCTTTTTCACCATAGCCCTCTGTGGGCTTCCAAATATCCCTTTGCCAATTCCACAAGAACAGCCTTAGCAAAAGGCTTTTTGCAGGGAAAGATGTAACTCTGTGAGGTGAACTAACAGAACACAGAGCAGTTTCTCAGAAAGCTTCTATCCAGTTTTGAACGGAAGATATTTCCTTTTTCACCGTAGCCCTCTACGGGCTTCCAAATATCCCTTTGCCAATTCCACAAGAACAGCCTTAGGGAAAGCCTTCTTGAAGGGAAAGATGTAACTCTGTGAGATGAATTAACAGAACACAGAGCAGTTTCTCAGAAAGCTTCTCTGCAGTTTTGAACGGAAGGTATTTCCTTTTTCACCATAGCCCTCTATGGGCTTCCAAATATCACTTTGCCAATTCCACAAGAACAGCCTTAGCGAAAGGCTTCTGGAGTGGAAAGATGTAACTCTGTGAGATGAAGTAACAGAACACAGAGCAGTTTCTCAGAAAGCTTCTTTCCAGTTTTGAACGGAAGATATTTCCTCTTTCACCATTGCCCCCTATGGGCTTCCAAATATCCCTTTGCCAATTCCACAAGAACAGACTTAGCGAAGGCTTCTTGAAGGAAAGATGTAACTCTGTGAGATGAAGTAACAGAACACAGAGCAGTTTCTCAAGCTTCTTTCCAGTTTTGAGCGGAAGATATTTCCTTTTCACCATAGCCCTCTATGGGCTTCAAATATCCTTTGCCAATTCCACAAGAACAGCCTTAGCGAAAGGCTTCTTAAAGGAAAGATGTAACTCTCTGAGATGAAGTAACAGAACAGAGCGCAGTTTCTCAGAAAGCTTCTTTCCGGTTTTAAACGGAAGATAATTCCTTTTTCACCATAGCTCTATGGGCTTCCAAATATCACATGGCCAATTCCACAAGAACAGCCTTAGCGAAAGGCTTCTGAAGGAAAGATGTAACTCTGTGTGATGTAACAGAACACAGAGCAGTTTCAGAAAGCTTCTTTCCAGTTTTGAAGGGAAGATATTACCTTTTTCACCATAGCCCTCTATGGGCTTCCAAATATCCCTTTGCCAATTCCACAAGAACAGCCTTAGCGAAAGGCTTCTTGAAGGGAAAGATGTAACTCTGTCAGATGAAGTAACAGAACACAAAGCAGTTTCTCAGAAAGCTTCTTTCCAGTTTTGAACGGAAGATATTTCCTTTTTCACCATAACCCTCTATGGGCTTCCAAATATCCCTTTGCTAATTCCACAAGAACAGCCTTAGCGAAAGGCTTCTTGAAGGGAAAGATGTAACTCTGTGAGGTGAATTAACAGAACACAGAGCAGTTTCTCAGAAAGCTTCTATCCAGTTTTGAAAGGAAGATATTTCCTTTTTCACCGTAGCCCTCTATGGGCTTCCAAATATCCCTTTGCCAATTCCACAAGAACAGCCTTAGCGAAAGGCTTCTTGAAGGGAAAGATGTAACTCTGTGAGATGAAGTAACAGAACACAGAGCAGTTTCTCAGAAAGCTTCTTTCCAGTTTTGAACGGAAGATATTTCCTTTTTCACCATAGCCCTCTATGGGCTTCCAAATATACCTTTGCCAATTCCACAAGAACAGCCTTAGCGAAAGGCTTCTTGAAGGGAAAGATGTAACTCTGTAAGATGAATTAACGGAACATAGAACAGTTTCTCTGAAAGCTTCTTTCCAGTTTTGAACGGAGGATATTTCCTTTTTCATCATAGCCCTCTATGGGCTTCCAAATATCACCTTGCCAATTCTACAAGAACAGCCTTAGCGAAAGGATTCATGAAGGGAAAGATGTAACTCTGTGAGATGAAGTAACAGAACACAGAGCAGTTTCTAAGAAAGCTTCTCTGCAGTTTTGAACGGAAGGTATTTCCTTTTTGACCATAGCCCTCTATGGGCTTCCAAATATCCCTTTGCCAATTCCACAATAACAGCCTTAGCGAAAGGCTTCTGGAGGGGAAAGATGTAACTCTGTGACATGAAGTAACAGAACACAGACCAGTTTCTCAGAAAGATTCTTTCCAGTTTTGAACGGAAGATATTTCCTTTTCACCATTGCCCCTATGGGCTTCCAAATATCCTTTGCCAATTCCACAAGAACAGCCTTAGCGAAAGGCTTTGAAGGAAAGATGTAACTCTGTGAGATGAAGTAACAGAACACAGAGCAGTTTCTAAGAAAGCTTCTCTGCAGTTTTGAACGGAAGGTATTTCCTTTTGACCATAGCCCTCTATGGGCTTCCAAATATCCTTTGCTAATTCCACAATAACAGCCTTAGCGAAAGGCTTCTGGAGGGAAAGATGTAACTCTGTGACATGAAGTAACAGAACACAGACCAGTTTCTCAGAAAGATTCTTTCCAGTTTTGAACGGAAGATATTTTTTCACCATTGCCCCCTATGGGCTTCCAAATATCCCTTTGCCAATTCCACAAGAACAGCCTTAGCGAAAGGCTTTGAAGGGAAAGATGTAACTCTGAGATGAATTAACAGAACACAGAGCAGTTTCTCAGAAAGCTTCTTTCCAGTTTTGAACGGAAGATATTTCCTTTTCACCATAGCCCTCTATGGGCTTCCAAATATCCTTTACCAATTCCACAAGAACAGCCTTAGCGAAAAGCTTCTTGAAGGGAAAGATGTAACTCTGTGAGATGAAGTAACAGAACACAGAGCAGTTTCTCAGAAAGCTTCTTTCCAGTTTTGAACGGAAGATATTTCCTTTTCACCATAGCCCTCTATGGGCCTCCAAATATCACTTTGCCAATTCCACAAGAACAGCCTTAGCGAAAGGCTTTGAAGGAAAGATGTAACTGTGAGATGAAGTAACAGAACACAGAGCAGTTTCTCAGAAAGCTTCTTTCCAGTTTTGAACGGAAGATATTTCCTTTTCACCATAGACATCCAAGGGCTTCCAAATATCCTTTGCTAATTCCACAAGAACAGCCTTAGCGAAAGGCTTCTGAGAGGAAAGATGTAACTCTGTGAGATGAAGTAACAGAACACAGAGCAGTTTCTCAGAAAGCTTCTTTCCAATTTTGAACGGAAGATATTTTTTTCACCATTGCCCTCTATGGGCTTCCAAATATCCCTTTGCCAATTCCACAAGAACAGCCTTAGCGAAAGGCTTCTTGAAGGAAAGATGTAACTCTGTGAGATGAAGTAACAGAACACAGAGCAGTTTCTCAGAAAGCTTCTTTCCAGTTTTGAACGGAAGATATTTCCTTTTTCACCATTGCCCCTATGGGCTTCCAAATATCCTTTGCTAATTCCACAAGAACAGCCTTAGCGAAAGGCTTCTTGAAGGAAAGATGTAACTCTGTGAGATGAAGTAACAGAACACAGAGCAGTTTCTCAGAAAGCTTCTTTCCAGTTTTGAAGGAAGATATTTTTCACCATAGCCCTCCATGGGCTTCCAAATATCCTTGCCAATTCCACAAGAACAGCCTTAGCGAAAGGCTTCTGAGAGGAAAGATGTAACTCTGTGAGATGAAGTAACAGAACACAGAGCAGTTTCTCAGAAAGCTTCTTTCCAGTTTTGAACGGAAGATATTTCCTTTTTCACCATTGCCCCTATGGGCTTCCAAATATCCTTTGCTAATTCCACAAGAACAGCCTTAGCGAAAGGCTTCTTGAAGGAAAGATGTAACTCTGTGAGATGAAGTAACAGAACACAGAGCAGTTTCTCAGAAAGCTTCTTTCCAGTTTTGAAGGAAGATATTTTTCACCATAGCCCTCTATGGCTTCCAAATATCCTTGCCAATTCCACAAGAACAGCCTTAGCGAAAGGCTTCTGAGAGGAAAGATGTAACTCTGTGAGATGAAGTAACAGAACACAGAGCAGTTTCTCAGAAAGCTTCTTTCCAGTTTTGAACGGAAGATATTTCCTTTTTCACCATTGCCAACTCTGGGCTTCCAAATATCCTTTGTCAATTCCACAAGAACAGCCTTAGCGAAAGGTTTCTTGAAGGGAAAGATGTAACTCTGTGAGATGAAGTAACAGAACACAGAGCAGTTTCTCAGAAAGCTTCTTTCCAGTTTTGAAGGAAGATATTTCCTTTTTCACCATAGCCTCTATGGGCTTCCAAATATCACTTTGCTAATTCCACAAGAACAGCCTTAGCGAAGGCTTCTTGAAGGGAAAGATGTAACCTGTGAGATGAAGTAACAGAACACAGAGTAGTTTCTCAGAAAGCTTCTTTCCAGTTTCGAAGGAAGATATTTCCTTTTTCACCATAGCCCTCTATGGGCTTCCAAATATCCTTTGCTAATTCCACAATAACAGCCTTAGCGAAAGGCTTCTGGAGAGGAAAGATGTAACTCTGTGAGATGAAGTAACAGAACACAGAGCAGTTTCTCAGAAAGCTTCTTTCCAGTTTTGAACGGAAGATATTTCCTTTTTCACCATTGCCCCCTATGGGCTTCCAAATATCCTTTGCTAATTCCACAAGAACAGCCTTATCGAAAGGCTTCTTGAAGGAAAGATGTAACCTGTGAGATGAAGTAACAGAACACAGAGCAGTTTCTCAGAAAGCTTATTTCCAGTTTTGAAAGGAAGATATTTCCTTTTTCACCATAGCCCTCTTTGGGCTTCCAAATATCACTTTGCCAATTCCACAAGAACAGCATTAACGAAAGGCTTCTTGAAGGGAAAGATGTAACTCTGTGAGATGAAGTAACAGAACACAGAGCAGTTTCTCAGAAAGCTTCTTTCCAGTTTTGAAAGGAAGATATTTTTTCACCATAGCCTCTAAGGGCTTCCAAATATCCTTTGCTAATTCCACAATAACAGCCTTAGCGAAAGGCTTCTTGAAGGAAAGATGTAACTCTGTGAGATGTAGTAACAGAACACAGAGCAGTTTCAGAAAGCTTCTTCCAGTTTTGAACGGAAGATATTTTTTCACCATTGCCCCTATGGGCTTCCAAATATCCCTTTGCCAATTCCACAAGAACAGCCTTATCGAAAGGCTTCTTGAAGGGAAAGATGTAACTCTGTGAGATGAAGTAACAGAACACAGAGCAGTTTCTCAGAAAGCTTCTTTCCAGTTTTGAACGGAAGATATTTCCTTTTTCACCATAGCCCACTATGGGCTTCCAAATATCACTTTGCCAATTCCACAAGAATAGCCTTAACGAAAGGCTTCTTGAAGGGAAAGATGTAACTCTCTGAGATGAAGTAAGAGAACACAGAGCAGTTTCTCAGAAAGCTTCTTTCCAGTTTCGAAAGGAAGATATTACCTTTTTCACCATAGCCCTCTATGGGCTTCCAAATATCCCTTTGCCAATTCCACAATAACAGGCTTAGCGAAAGGCTTCCGGAGAGGAAAAATGTAACTCTGTGAGATGAAATAACAGAACACAGAGCAGTTTCTCAGAAAGCTTCTTTCCAGTTTTGAACGGAAGATATTTCCTTTTTAACCATTGCCCCCTATGGGCTTCCAAATATCCCTTTGCCAATTCAACAAGAACAGCCTTAGCGAAAGGCTTCTTGATGGGAAAGATGTAACTCTGTGAGATGAAGTAACGGAACACAGAGCAGTTTCTCAGAAAGCTTCTTTCCAGTTTTGAAGGGAAGATATTTCCTTTTTCACCATAGCCCTCTATGGGCTTCCAAATATCACTTTGCCAATTCCACAAGAATAGCCTTAACGAAAGGCTTCTTGAAGGGAAAGATGTAACTCTGTGAGATGAAGTAACAGAACACAGAGCAGTTTCTCAGAAAGCTTCTTTCCCGTTTCGAAGGAAGATATTTCCTTTTTACCATAGCCCTCTTTGGGCTTCCAAATATCACTTGCCCAATTCCACCAGAACAGCTCTAGCGAAAGGCTTCTTGAAGGGAAAGATGTAACTCTGTGAGATGAATTAACAGAACACAGAGCAGTTTCTCAGAAAGCTTCTTTCCAGTTTTGAACGGAAGATATTTTTTCACCATAGCTCTCTATGGGCTTCCAAATATCCTTTGCAATTCCACAAGAACAGCCTTAGCGAAAGGGTTCTTGAAGGAAAGATGTAACTCTGTGAGATGAATTAACAGAACATAGAGCAGTTTCTCAAAAGCTTCTTTCCAATTTTGAACGGAAGTTATTTCCTTTTCACCATAGCCCTCTATGGGCTTCCAAATATCCTTTGCTAATTCCACAAGAACAGCCTTAGCGAAAGGCTTTGAAGGAAAGATGTAACTCTGTGAGATGAAGTAACAGAACACAGAGCAGTTTCAGAAAGCTTCTCTGCAGTTTTGAAGGAAGGTATTTCCTTTTTCACCATAGCCTCTATGGGCTTCCAAATATCCCTTTGCCAATTCCACAAGAACAGCCTTAGCGAAAGGCTTTGAAGGGAAAGATGTAACCCTGTGAGATGAAGTAACAGAACACAGAGCAGTTTCTCATATAGCTTTTTTCCAGTTTTGAACGGAAGATATTTCTTTTTCACCATAGCCCTGTACGGGCTTCCAAATATCCTTTGCCAATTCCAAAAGAACAGCCTTAGCGAAAGGCTTTGAAGGGAAAGATGTAACTCTGTGAGATGAATTAACAGAACATAGAACAGTTTCTCAGAAAGCTTTTTCCAGTTTTGAACGGAAGATATTTCTTTTTACCATAGCCCTCTATGGGATTCCAAATATCACTTTAATAACACAAAAACAGCCTTAGCGAAAGGCTTCTTGAAGGGAAAGATGTAACTCTGTGAGATGCATTAACAGAACACAGAGCAGTTTCTCATAAAGCTTCTCCAGTTTTGAACGGAAGATATTTTTTCACCATAGCCCTCTATGGGCTTCCAAATATCCCTTTGCCAATTCCAAAAGAACAGCCTTAGCGAAAGGCTTTGAAGGGAAAGATGTAACTCTGTGAGATGAAGTAACAGAACACAGAGCAGTTTCAGAAAGCTTCTTTCCAGTTTTGAACGGAAGATATTTTTTCACCATTGCCCCTATGGGCTTCCAAATATCCTTTGCTAATTCCAGAAGAACAGCCTTAGCGAAAGGCTTTTGAAGGAAAGATGTAACACTGTGAGATGACGTAACAGAACACAGAGCAGTTTCTCAGAAAGCTTTTTCCAGTTTTGAACGGAAGATATTTCCTTTTTCACCATAGCCCTCTATGGGCTTCCAAATATCCCTTTGCCAATTCCAGAAGAACAGCCTTAGCGAAAGTCTTCTGAAGGGAAAGATGTAACTCTTGAGATGAAGTAACAGAACAGAGCAGTTTCTCAGAAAGCTTCTATCCAGTTTTGAACGGAAGATATTTCCTTTTTCACCATAGCTCTCTATGGGCTTCCAAATATCCCTTGCTAATTCCACAAGAACAGCCTTAGCGAAAGGCTTTTGAAGGGAAAGATGTAACTCTGTGAGATGAAGTAACAGAACACAGAGCAGTTTCTGAGAAAGCTTCTTCCAGTTTCGAAGGAAGATATTTCCTTTTTCACCATAGCCCTATGGGCTTCAAATATCACTTTGCTAACTCCACAAGAACAGCCTTAGCGAAAGGCTTCTTGAAGGGAAAGATGTAACTCTGTGAGATGAATAAACATAACATGGAGCAGTTTGTCAGAAAGCTTCTTTCCAGTTTTGAACGGAAGATATTTCCTTTTTCACCATAGCCCTCTATGGGCTTCCAAATATCCCTTTGCCAATTCCACAAGAACAGCCTTAGCGAAAGGCTTCTTGAAGGGAAAGATGTAACTCTGTGAGATGAAGTAACAGAACACAGAGCAGTTTCTCACAAAGCTTCTTTCCAGTTTTGAACGGAAGATAGTTCCTTTTTCACCATAGCTCTCTATGGGCTTCCAAATATCCCTTTGCCAATTCCACAAGAACAGCCTTAGCGAAAGGCTTCTGGAAGGGAAAGATGTAACTCTGTGAGATGAAGTAACAGAACACAGAGCAGTTTCTCAGAAAGCTTCCTTCCAGTTTTGAACGGAAGATATTCCCTTTTTCACCATAGCCCTCTATGGGCTTCCAAATATCACTTTGCCAATTCCACAAGAACAGCCTTAGCGAAAGGCTTCTTGAAGGGAAAGATGTAACTCTGTGAGATGAATAAACAGAATATGGAGCAGCTTCTCAGAAAGCTTCTTTCCAGTTTTGAACGGAAGATATTTCCTTTTTCACCATAGCCCTCTATGGGCTTCCAAATATCACTTTGCCAATTCCACAAGAACAGCCTTAGCGAAAGGCTTCTTGAAGGGAAAGATGTAACTCTGTAAGATGAAGTAACAGAACACAGAG
>JAKFHT010002654.1:0-14303 GCA_023783455.1 Erythrocebus patas | reverse complement strand
GTTTTCACCATAGCTCTCATTGGGCTTCCAAATATCCTTTGCCAATTCACAAGAACAGCCTTAGCGAAGGCTTCTTGAAGGAAAGATGTAACTGTGAGATGAATTAATGCAACACAGAGCAGTTTCTCAAGCTTCTTTCCAGATTTGAACGGAAGATATTTTTTTCACCATAGTCCGCTATGGGCTTCCAAATATCCTTTGCCAATTCCTCAAGAACAGCCTTGGCGAAAGGCTTCTGAAGGGAAAGATGTAACTCTGTGAGATGAATTAATGCAACACAGAGCAGTTTCTCAAGCTTCTTTCCAGTTTTGAAGGAAGATATTTCCTTTTTCACCATAGTCCGCTATGGGCTTCCAAATATCCTTTGCCAATTCCTCAAGAACAGCCTTGGCGAAAGGCTTCTGAAGGGAAAGATGTAACTCTGTGAGATGAATTAATGCAACACAGAGCAGTTTCTCAAGCTTCTTTCCAGTTTTCAACGGAAGATATTTCCTTTTTCACCATAGCTCTCATTGGGCTTCCAAATATCCTTGCCAATTCCACAAGTGCAGCCTTAGTGAAAGGCTTCTTGAAGGAAAGATGTAACTCTGTGAGATGAATTAACAGAACACAGAGCAGTTTCTCAGAAAGCTTCTTTCCAGTTTTGAACGGAAGATATTTCCTTTTTCACCATAGCCCTCCATGGGCTTCCAAATATCACTTTGCGAATTCCACAAGAACAGCCTTAACGAAAGGCTTCTTGAAGGGAAAGATGTAACTCTGTGAGATGAATTAACAGAACACAGAGCAGTTTCTCAGAAAGCTTCGTTCCAGTTTTGAAGGGAAGATATTTCCTTTTTCACCATAGCCCTCTATGGGCTTCCAAATATCCCTTTGCCAATTCCACAAGAACAGCCTTAGCGAAAGGCTTCTTGAAGGGAAAGATGTAACTCTGTGAGATGAAGTAACAGAACACAGAGCAGTTTCTCAGAAAGCTTGTTTCCAGTTTTGAACGGAAGATATTTCCTTTTTCACCATAGCCCTCTATGGGCTTCCAAATATCACTTTGCCAATTCCAAAAGAACGGCTTTAGCGAAAGTATTCTGGAAGGGAAAGATGTAACTCTGTGAGATGAATTAACAGAACACAGAGCAGTTTCTCAGAAAGCTTCTTTCCAGTTTTGAACGGAAGATATTTCCTTTTTCACCATAGCGCTCTATGGGCTTCCAAATATCACTTTGCCATTTCCACAAAAACAGCCTTAGCGAAAGGCTTCTTGAAGGGAAAGATGTAACTCTGTGAGATGAATTAACAGAACACAGAGCAGTTTCTCAGAAAGCTTCTTTCCAGTTTTGAACGGAAGGTATTTCCTTTTTCACCATAGTCCTCTATGGGCTTCCAAATATCACTTTGCCAATTCCACAAGAACAGCCTTAGCGAAAGGCTTCTTGAAGGGAAAGATGTAACTCCGTGAGGTGAATTAACAGAACACAGAGCAGTTTCTTAGAAACCTTCTTTCCAGTTTTGAACGGAAGATATTTCCTTTTTAACCATCGCGCTCTATGGGCTTCCAAATATCACTTTGCCAATTCCACAAGTGCAGCCTTAGTGAAAGGCTTCTTGAAGGGAAAGATGTAACTCTGTGAGATGAATTAACAGAACACAGAGCAGTTTCTCAGAAAGCTTCTTTCCAGTTTTGAACGGAACATATTTCCTTTTTCACCATAGCCCTCTATGGGCTTCCAAATATCACTTTGCCAATTCCACAAGAACTGCCTTAGCGAAAGGCTTCTTGAAGGGAAAGATGTAACTCTGTGAGATGAATTAACAGAACACAGAGCAGTTTCTCAGAAAGCTTCTTTCCAGTTTTCAACGGAAGATATTTCCTTTTTCACCATAGTCCGCTATGGGCTTCCAAACATCCCTTTGCCAATTGCACAGGAACAGCCTTAGCGAAAGGCTTCTTGAAGGGAAAGATGTAACTCTGTGAGATGAATTAATGCAACACAGAGCAGTTTCTCAGAAAGCTTCTTTCCAGATTTGAACGGAAGATATTTCCTTTTTCACCATAGTCCTCTATGGGCTTCCAAATATCCCTTTGCCAATTCCACAAGAACAGCCTTAGCGAAAGGCTTCTTGAAGGGAAAGATGTAACTCTGTGAGATGAATTAACAGAACACAGAGCAGTTTCTCAGAAAGCTTCTTTCCAGTTTTGAACGGAAGATATTTCCTTTTTCACCAAAGCCCTCTATGGGCTTCCAAATATCCCTTTGCCAATTCCACAGGAACAGCCTTAGCGAAAGGCTTCTTGAAGGGAAAGATGTAACTCTGTGAGATGAATTAACAGAACACAGAGCAGTTTCTCAGAAAGCTTCTTTCCAGTTTTGAACGGAAGATATTTCCTTTTTCACCATAGCCCTCTATGGGCTTCCAAATATCCCTTTGCCAATTCCACCAGAACAGCCTTAGCGAAAGGCTTCTTGAAGGGAAAGATGTAACTCTGTGAGATGAATTAACAGAACACAGAGCAGTTTCTCACAAAGCTTCTTTCCAGTTTTGAACGGAAGATATTTCCTTTTTCAACATAGCCCTCTAAGGGCTTCCAAATATCCCTTTGCCAATTGCACAGGAACAGCCTTAGCGAAAGGCTTCTTGAAGGGAAAGATGTAACTCTGTGAGATGAATTAATGCAACACAGAGCAGTTTCTCAGAAAGCTTCTTTCCAGATTTGAACGGAAGATATTTCCTTTTTCACCATAGTCCTCTAGGGGCTTCCAAATATCCCTTTGCCAATTCCACAAGAACAGCCTTAGCGAAAGGCTTCTTGAAGGGAATGATGTAACACTGTGAGATGAATTAACAGAACACAGAGCAGTTTCTCAGAAAGCTTCTTTCCAGTTTTGAACGGAAGATATTTCCTTTTTCACCATAGCCCTCTATGGGCTTCCAAATATCACTTTGCCAATTCCACAAGAACTTCCTTAGCAAAAGGCTTCTTGAAGGGAAAGATGTAACTCTGTGAGATGAATTAACAGAACACAGAGCAGTTTCTCAGAAAGCTTCTTTCCAGTTTTGAACGGATGATATTTCCTTTTTCACCGTAGCTCTCATTGGGCTTCCAAATATCACTTTGCCAATTCCACGAGAACAGACTTAGCGAAAGGCTTCTTGAAGGGAAAGATGTAACTGTGTGAGATGAATTTACAGAACACAGAGCAGTTTCTCAGAAAGCTTCTTTCCAGTTTTGAACGGAAGATATTTCCTTTTTCACCATAGCCCTCTATCGGCTTCCAAATATCCCTTTGCCAATTCCACAAGAACAGCCTTAGCAAAAGGCTTCTTGAAGGGAAAGATGTAACTCTGTGAAAAGAATTAACAGAACACAGAGCAGTTTCTCAGAAAGCTTCTTTCCAGTTTTGAACGGAAGATATTTCCTTTTTCACCATAGCCCTCTATGGGCTTCCATATATCCCTTTGCCAATTCCACCACAACGGCCTTAACGAAAGGCTTCTTGAAGGGAAAGATGTAACTCTGTGAGATGAATTAACAGAACATAGAGCAGTTTCTCAGAAAGATTCTTTCCAGTTTTGAACGGAAGATATTTGCTTCTTCACCATAGCCCTCTATGGGCTTCCAAATATCTCTTTGCCAATTCCAAAAGAACAACCTTGGCGAAAGGCTTTTGAAGGAAAGATGTAACCTGTGAGATGAATTAACAGAACACAGAGCAGTTTCTCAGAAAGCTTCTTTCCAGTTTTGAACGGAAGATATTTCCTTTTTCACCATAGCCCACTATGGGCTTCCAAATATCACTTTGCCAATTCCACTAGGACTTCCTTAGCGAAAGGCTTCTTGAAGGGAAAGATGTAACTCTGTGAGATGAATTAACAGAACACAGAGCAGTTTCTCAGAAAGCTTCTTTCCATTTTTGAACGGAACATATTTCCTTTTTCACCATAGTCCTCTATGGGCTTCCAAATATCTATTTGCCAATTCCACAAGAACAGCCGTACCGAAAGGCTTATTGAAGGGAAAGATGTAACTCTTTGAGATGAATTAACAGAACACAGAGCAGTTTCTCAGAAAGCTTCTTTCCGGTTTTGAACGGAAGATATTTCCTTTTTCACCGTAGACCTCTATGGGCTTCCAAATATCCCTTTGCCAATTCCACCAGAATGGCCTTAGCGAAAGGCTTCTTGAAGGGAAAGATGTAACTCTGTGAGATGAATTAACAGAACACAGAGCAGTTTCTCAGAAAGCTTCTTTCCAGTTTTGAACGGAAGACATTTCCTTTTTCACCATAGCATCTATGGGCTTCCAAATATCACTTTGCCAATTCCACAAGAGCAGCCTTAGCGAAAGGCTTCTTGAAGGGAAAGATGTAACTCTGTGAGATGAATTAACAGAACACAGAGCAGTTTCTCAGAAAGCTTCTTTCCCGTTTTGAACGGAAGATATTTCCTTTCTCACCATTGACCTCTATGGGCTTCCAAATATCCCTTTGCCAATTCCACAAGAACGGTCTTAGGGAAAGGCTTCTTGAAGGGAAATATGTAACTCTGTGAGATGAATTAACAGAACACAGAGCGGTTTCTCAGAAAGCTTCTTTCCAGTTTTGAACGAAGATATTTCCTTTTTCACCATAGCCCTCTATGGGCTTCCAAATATCCTTTGCTAATTCCACAAGAACAGCCTTAGCGAAAGGCTTTTGAAGGGAAAGATGTAACTCTGTGAGATGAATTAACAGAACACAGAGCAGTTTCTCAGAAAGCTTCTTTCCAGTTTTGAACGGAAGATATTTCCTTTTCCACCATAGCCCTCTATGGGCTTCCAAATATCCCTTTGCCAATTCCACAAGAACAGCCTTAGCGAAAGGCTTCTTGAAGGGAAAGATGTAACTGTGAGATGAATTAACGGAACACAGAGCAGTTTCTCAGAAACCTTCTTTCCAGTTTTGAACGGAAGATATTTCCTTTTTCACCATAGCCCTCTAAGTGCTTCCAAATATCCCTTTGCCAATTGCACAGGAACAGCCTTAGCGAAAGGCTTCTTGAAGGGAAAGATGTAACTCTGTGAGATGAATTAACAGAACCCCGAGCAGTTTCTCAGAAAGCTTCTTTCCAGTTTTGAACGGAAGATATTTCCTTTTTCACCATAGCCCTCTATGAGCTTCCAAATATCCCTTTGCCAATTCCACAAGAACAGCCTTAGGGAAAGGCTTCTTTAAGGGAAAGATGTAACTCTGTGAGATGAATTCACAGAACACAGAGCAGTTTCTCAGAAAGCTTCTTTCCCGTTTTGAACGGAAGATATTTCCTTTCTCACCATTGACCTCTATGGGCTTCCAAATATCCCTTTGCCAATTCCACAAGAACAGCCTTAGCGAAAGGCTTCTTGAAGAGAAAGATGTAACTCTGTGAGATGAATTCACAGAACACAGAGCAGTTTCTCGGAAAGCTTCTTTCCCGTTTTGAACGGAAGATATTTCCTTTTTCACCATAGCCCTCTATGGGCTTCCAAATATCCCTTTGCCAATTCCACAAGAACAGCCTTAGCAAAAGGCTTCTTGAAGGGAAAGATGTAACTCTGTGAGATGAATTAACAGAACACAGAGCAGTTTCTCAGAAAGCTTCTTTCCAGTTTTGAACGGATGATATTTCCTTTTTCACCATAGCTCTCATTGGGCTTCCAAATATCACTTTGCCAATTCCACGAGAACAGACTTAGCGAAAGGCTTCTTGAAGGGAAACATGTAACACTGTGAGATGAATTCACAGAACACAGAGCAGTTTCTCAGAAAGCTTCTTTCCAGTTTTGAACGGAAGATATTTCCTTTTTCACCATATCCCTCTATGGGCTTCCAAATATCTCTTTGCCAATTCCACAACAACAGCCTTAGCGAAAGGCTTTTTGTAGGGAAAGATGTAACTCTGTGAGATGAATTAACAGAACGCAGAGCAGTTTCTCAGAAAGCTTCTTTCCAGTTTTGAACAGAAGATATTTCCTTTTCCACCATAGCCCTCCTAGGGCTTCCAAGTATCCCTTTGCCAATTCCACAAGAACAGCCTTAGCGAAAGGCTTTTGAAGGAAAGATGTAACTGTGAGATGAATTAACAGAACACAGAGCAGTTTCTCAGAAACCTTCTTTCCAGGTTTGAACGGAAGATATTTCCTTTTCACCATAGCCCTCTAAGGGCTTCCAAATATCCTTTGCCAATTGCACAGGAACAGCCTTAGCAAAAGGATTCTTGAAGGAAAGATGTAACTCTGTGAGATGAATTAACAGAACGCAGAGCAGTTTCTCAGAAAGCTTCTTTCCAGTTTTGAACGGAAGATATTTCCTTTTTCACCATAGCCCTCTATGGGCTTCCAAATATCACTTTGCGAATTCCACAAGAACAGCCTTAGCGAAAGGCTTCTTGAAGGGAAAGATGTAACACTGTGAGATGAATTAACAAACACAGAGCAGTTTCTCAGAAAGCTTTTTCCAGTTTTGAACGGAAGATATTTTTCACCATAGCCCTCTATGGGCTTCCAAATATCACTTTGCCAATTCCACAAGAACAGCCTTAGCGAAAGGCTTCTTGAAGGGAAAGATGTAACTCTGTGAGATGAATTAACAGAACGCAGAGCAGTTTCTCAGAAAGCTTCTTTCCAGTTTTGAACAGAAGATATTTCCTTTTCCACCATAGCCTCCTAGGGCTTCCAAATATCCTTTGCCAATTCCACAAGAACAGCCTTAGCGAAAGGCTTCTTGAAGGGAAAGATGTAACTGTGAGATGAATTAACAGAACACAGAGCACTTTCTCAGAAACCTTCTTTCCAGGTTTGGACGGAAGATATTTTTTTTCACCATAGCCCTAAGGGCTTCCAAATATCCCTTTGCCAATTGCACAGGAACAGCCTTAGCGAAAGGCTTCTTGAAGGAAAGATGTAACTCTGTGAGATTAACAGAACGCAGAGCAGTTTCTCAGAAAGCTTATTTCCAGTTTTGAACGGAAGATATTTCCTTTTTCACCATAGCCCTCTATGGACTTCCAAATATCCCTTTGCCAATAGCACAGGAACAGCCTTAGCGAAAGGCTTCTTGAAGGGAAAGATGTAACTCTGTGAGATGAATTAACAGAACACAGAGCAGTTTCTCAGAAAGCTTCTTTCCAGTTTTGAACGGAAGATATTTCCTTTTCCACCATAGCCCTCCTAGGGCTTCCAAATATCACTTTGCCAATTCCACAAGAACAGCCTTAGCGAAAGGCTTCTTGAAGGGAAAGATGTAACTGTGAGATGAATTAACAGAACACAGAGCAGTTTCTCAGAAAGATTCTTTCCAGTTTTGCACGGAAGATATTTCCTTTTTCACCATAGCCCTCTAAGGGCTTCCAAATATCCCTTTGCCAATTCCACAAGAACAGCCTTAGCGAAAGGCTTCTTGAAGGGAAAGATGTAACTCTGTGAGATGAATTAATACAACACAGAGCAGTTTCTCAGAAAGCTTCTTTCCAGTTTTGAACGGAAGATATTTCCTTTTTCACCATAGTCCTCTATGGGCTTCCAAATATCCCTTTGCCAATTCCACAAGAACAGCCTTAGCGAAAGGCTTCTTGAAGGGAAAGATGAAACTCTGTGAGATGAATTGACAGAACACAGAGTTTCTCAGAAAGCTTTTTCCAGTTTTGAACGGAAGATATTTCCTTTTTCACCATAGCCCTCTATGGGCTTCCAAATATCCCTTTGCCAATTCCACAAGAACAGCCTTAGCGAAAGACTTCTTGAAGGGAAACATGTAACTCTGTGAGATTAACCACAGAACACAGAGCAGTTTCTCAGAAAGCTTCTTTCCCGTTTTGAACGGAAGATATTTTCTTTTTCACCATAGACCTCTATGGGATTCCAAATATCCCTTTGCCAATTCCACAAGAACAGCCTTAGCGAAAGGCTTCTTGAAGGGAAAGATGTAACTCTGTGAGATGAATTAACAGAACACAGAGCAGTTTCTCAGAAAGCTTCTTTCCAGTTTTGAACGGATGATATTTCCTTTTTCACCATAGCTCTCATTGGGCGTCCAAATATCACTTTGCCAATTCCACGAGAACAGACTTAGCGAAAGGCTTCTTGAAGGGAAAGATGTAACTCTGTGAGATGAATTAACAGAACACAGAGCAATTTCTCAGAAAGCTTCTTTCCAGTTTTGAACGGAAGATATTTCCTTTTTCACCATAGCCCTCTATGGGCTTCCAAATATCACTTTGCGAATTCCACAAGAACAGCCTTAGCGAAAGGCTTCTTGAAGCGAAAGATGTAACTCTGTGAGATGAATTAACAGAACACAGAGCAGTTTCTCAGAAAGCTTCTTTCCAGTTTTGAACGGAAGATATTTCCTTTTTCACCATAGCCCTCTATGGGCTTCCAAATATCACTTTGCCAATTCCACAAGAACAGCCTTAGCGAAAGGCTTCTTGAAGGGAAAGATGTAACTCTGTGAGATGAATTAACAAACACAGAGCAGTTTCTCAGAAAGCTTCTTTCCAGTTTTGAACGGAAGATATTTCCTTTTTCACCATAGCCCTCTATGGGCTTCCAAATATCCCTTTGCCAAATCCACAAGAACAGCCTTAGCGAAAGGCTTCTTGAAGGGAAAGATGTAACTCTGTGAGATGAATTAACAGAACGCAGAGCAGTTTCTCAGAAAGCTTCTTTCCAGTTTGGAAGGGAAGATATTTCCCTTTTCACCAAAGCCCTCTAGGGGCTTCCAAATATCACTTTGCCAATTCCACAAGAACAGCCTTAGCGAAAGGCTTCTTGAAGGGAAAGATGTAACTCTGTGAGATGAATTAACAGAACACAGAGCAGTTTCTCAGAAGGATTCTTTACAGTTTTGAACGGAAGATATTTCCTTTTTCACCATAGCACTCTATGGGCTTCCAAATATCCCTTTGTCAATTCCACAAAAATAGCCTTAGCGAAAGGCTTCTCGAAGGGAAAGATGTAACTCTGTGAGATGAATTCAGAGAACACAGAGCAGTTTCTTAGAAAGCTTACTTCCAGTTTTGAACGGAAGATATTTCCTTTTTCACCATAGCCCTCTAAGGGCTTCCAAATATCCCTTTGCCAATTGCACAGGAACAGCCTTAGCGAAAGGCTTCTTGAAGGGAAAGATGTAACTCTGTGAGATGAATTAACAGAACACAGAGCAGTTTCTCAGAAAGCTTCTTTCCAGTTTTGAACGGAAGATATTTGCTTCTTCACCATAGCCCTCTATGGGCTTCCAAATATCTCTTTGCCAATTCCAAAAGAACAACCTTGGCGAAAGGCTTCTTAAAGGGAAAGATGTAACTCTGTGAGATGAATTAACAGAACACAGAGCAGTTTCTCAGAAAGCTTCTTTCCAGTTTTGAACGGAAGATATTTCCTTTTTCACCATAGCCCACTATGGGCTTCCAAATATCACTTTGCCAATTCCACTAGGACTTCCTTAGCGAAAGGCTTCTTGAAGGGAACGATGTAACTCTGTGAGATGAATTAACAGAACACAGAGCAGTTTCTCAGAAAGCTTCTTTCCAGTTTTGAACGGAACATATTTCCTTTTTCACCATAGTCCTCTATGGGCTTCCAAATATCTATTTGCCAATTCCACAAGAACAGCCGTACCGAAAGGCTTATTGAAGGGAAAGATGTAACTCTTTGAGATGAATTAACAGAACACAGAGCAGTTTCTCAGAAAGCTTCTTTCCGGTTTTGAACGGAAGATATTTCCTTTTTCACCGTAGACCTCTATGGGCTTCCAAATATCCCTTTGCCAATTCCACCAGAATGGCCTTAGCGAAAGGCTTCTTGAAGGGAAAGATGTAACTCTGTGAGATGAATTAACAGAACACAGAGCAGTTTCTCAGAAAGCTTCTTTCCAGTTTTGAACGGAAGACATTTCCTTTTTCACCATAGCATCTATGGGCTTCCAAATATCACTTTGCCAATTCCACAAGAGCAGCCTTAGCGAAAGGCTTCTTGAAGGGAAAGATGTAACTCTGTGAGATGAATTAACAGAACACAGAGCAGTTTCTCAGAAAGCTTCTTTCCCGTTTTGAACGGAAGATATTTCCTTTCTCACCATTGACCTCTATGGGCTTCCAAATATCCCTTTGCCAATTCCACAAGAACGGTCTTAGGGAAAGGCTTCTTGAAGGGAAATATGTAACTCTGTGAGATGAATTAACAGAACACAGAGCGGTTTCTCAGAAAGCTTCTTTCCAGTTTTGAACCGAAGATATTTCCTTTTTCACCATAGCCCTCTATGGGCTTCCAAATATCCCTTTGCCAATTCCACAAGAACAGCCTTAGCGAAAGGCTTCTTGAAGGGAAAGATGTAACTCTGTGAGATGAATTAACAGAACACAGAGCAGTTTCTCAGAAAGCTTCTTTCCAGTTTTGAACGGAAGATATTTCCTTTTCCACCATAGCCCTCTATGGGCTTCCAAATATCCCTTTGCCAATTCCACAAGAACAGCCTTAGCGAAAGGCTTCTTGAAGGGAAAGATGTAACTGTGAGATGAATTAACGGAACACAGAGCAGTTTCTCAGAAACCTTCTTTCCAGTTTTGAACGGAAGATATTTCCTTTTTTTCACCATAGCCTCTAAGTGCTTCCAAATATCCCTTTGCCAATTGCACAGGAACAGCCTTAGCGAAAGGCTTCTTGAAGGGAAAGATGTAACTCTGTGAGATGAATTAACAGAACCCCGAGCAGTTTCTCAGAAAGCTTCTTTCCAGTTTTGAACGGAAGATATTTCCTTTTTCACCATAGCCCTCTATGAGCTTCCAAATATCCCTTTGCTAATTCCACAAGAACAGCCTTAGGGAAAGGCTTTAAGGAAAGATGTAACTCTGTGAGATGAATTCACAGAACACAGAGCAGTTTCTCAGAAAGCTTCTTTCCCGTTTTGAACGGAAGATATTTCTTTCTCACCATTGACCTCTATGGGCTTCCAAATATCCCTTTGCCAATTCCACAAGAACAGCCTTAGCGAAAGGCTTTTGAAGAGAAAGATGTAACTCTGTGAGATGAATTCACAGAACACAGAGCAGTTTCTCAGAAAGCTTCTTTCCTGCTTTGAACGGAAGATATTTTTCACCATAGCCTCTATGGGCTTCCAAATATCCCTTTGCCAATTCCACAAGAACAGCCTTAGCAAAAGGCTTCTTGAAGGAAAGATGTAACTCTGTGAGATGAATTAACAGAACACAGAGCAGTTTCTCAGAAAGCTTTTTCCAGTTTTGAACGGATGATATTTCCTTTTCACCATAGCTCTCATTGGGCTTCCAAATATCACTTTGCCAATTCCACGAGAACAGACTTAGCGAAAGGCTTCTTGAAGGGAAACATGTAACACTGTGAGATGAATTCACAGAACACAGAGCAGTTTCTCAGAAAGCTTCTTTCCAGTTTTGAACGGAAGATATTTCCTTTTTCACCATATCCCTCTATGGGCTTCCAAATATCTCTTTGCCAATTCCACAACAACAGCCTTAGCGAAAGGCTTTTTGTAGGGAAAGATGTAACTCTGTGAGATGAATTAACCAACGCAGAGCAGTTTCTCAGAAAGCTTCTTTCCAGTTTTGAACAGAAGATATTTCCTTTTCCACCATAGCCCTCCTAGGGCTTCCAAGTATCCCTTTGCCAATTCCACAAGAACAGCCTTAGCGAAAGGCTTCTTGAAGGGAAAGATGTAACTGTGAGATGAATTAACAGAACACAGAGCACTTTCTCAGAAACCTTCTTTCCAGGTTTGAACGGAAGATATTTCCTTTTTCACCATAGCCCTCTAAGGGCTTCCAAATATCCCTTTGCCAATTGCACAGGAACAGCCTTAGCGAAAGGATTCTTGAAGGGAAAGATGTAACTCTGTGAGATGAATTAACAGAACGCAGAGCAGTTTCTCAGAAAGCTTCTTTCCAGTTTTGAACGGAAGATATTTCCTTTTTCACCATAGCCCTCTATGGGCTTCCAAATATCACTTTGCGAATTCCACAAGAACAGCCTTAGCTTAAAGGCTTTTGAAGGGAAAGATGTAACACTGTGAGATGAATTAACAAACACAGAGCAGTTTCTCAGAAAGCTTCTTTCCAGTTTTGAACGGAAGATATTTCCTTTTTCACCATAGCCCTCTATGGGCTTCCAAATATCACTTTGCCAATTCCACAAGAACAGCCTTAGCTTAAAGGCTTTGAAGGAAAGATGTAACTCTGTGAGATGAATTAACAGAACGCAGAGCAGTTTCTCAGAAAGCTTCTTTCCAGTTTTGAACAGAAGATATTTCCTTTTCCACCATAGCCCTCCTAGGGCTTCCAAATATCCCTTTGCCAATTCCACAAGAACAGCCTTAGCGAAAGGCTTCTTGAAGGGAAAGATGTAACTGTGAGATGAATTAACAGAACACAGAGCACTTTCTCAGAAACCTTCTTTCCAGGTTTGGACGGAAGATATTTCCTTTTTCACCATAGCCCTCTAAGGGCTTCCAAATATCCCTTTGCCAATTGCACAGGAACAGCCTTAGCGAAAGGCTTCTTGAAGGGAAAGATGTAACTCTGTGAGATGAATTAACAGAACGCAGAGCAGTTTCTCAGAAAGCTTATTTCCAGTTTTGAACGGAAGATATTTCCTTTTTCACCATAGCCCTCTATGGACTTCCAAATATCCCTTTGCCAATAGCACAGGAACAGCCTTAGCGAAAGGCTTCTTGAAGGGAAAGATGTAACTCTGTGAGATGAATTAACAGAACACAGAGCAGTTTCTCAGAAAGCTTCTTTCCAGTTTTGAACGGAAGATATTTCCTTTTCCACCATAGCCCTCCTAGGGCTTCCAAATATCACTTTGCCAATTCCACAAGAACAGCCTTAGAAAGGCTTCTGAAGGGAAAGATGTAACTGTGAGATGAATTAACAGAACACAGAGCACTTTCTCAGAAACCTTCTTCCAGGTTTGAACGGAAGATATTTCCTTTTTCACCATAGCCTCTAAGGCTTCCAAATATCCTTGCCAATTGCACAGGAACAGCCTTAGCGAAAGGATTCTTGAAGGGAAAGATGTAACTCTGTGAGATGAATTAACAGAACGCAGAGCAGTTTCTCAGAAAGCTTCTTTCCAGTTTTGAACGGAAGATATTTCCTTTTTCACCATAGCCCTCTATGGGCTTCCAAATATCACTTTGCGAATTCCACAAGAACAGCCTTAGCGAAAGGCTTCTTGAAGGGAAAGATGTAACACTGTGAGATGAATTAACAAACACAGAGCAGTTTCTCAGAAAGCTTCTTTCCAGTTTTGAACGGAAGATATTTCCTTTTTCACCATAGCCCTCTATGGGCTTCCAAATATCACTTTGCCAATTCCACAAGAACAGCCTTAGCGAAAGGCTTCTTGAAGGGAAAGATGTAACTCTGTGAGATGAATTAACAGAACGCAGAGCAGTTTCTCAGAAAGCTTTTTCCAGTTTTGAACAGAAGATATTTCTTCCACCATAGCCCTCCTAGGGCTTCCAAATATCCCTTTGCCAATTCCACAAGAACAGCCTTAGCGAAGGCTTCTTGAAGGGAAAGATGTAACTGTGAGATGAATTAACAGAACACAGAGCACTTTCAGAAACCTTCTTTCCAGGTTTGGACGGAAGATATTTCCTTTTTCACCATAGCCTCTAAGGGCTTCCAAATATCCTTGCCAATTGCACAGGAACAGCCTTAGCGAAAGGCTTTTGAAGGGAAAGATGTAACTCTGTGAGATGAATTAACAGAATGAGCAGTTTCTCAGAAAGCTTATTTCAGTTTTGAACGGAAGATATTTCCTTTTTCACCATAGCCTCTATGGACTTCCAAATATCCTTTGCCAATAGCACAGGAACAGCCTTAGCGAAGGCTTTTTGAAGGAAAGATGTAACTCTGTGAGATGAATTAACAGAACACAGAGCAGTTTCTCAGAAAGCTTTTTCCAGTTTTGAACGGAAGATATTTCCTTCACCATAGCCCTCCTAGGGCTTCCAAATATCACTTTGCCAATTCCACAAGAACAGCCTTAGCGAAGGCTTGAAGGAAAGATGTAACTGTGAGATGAATTAACAGAACACAGAGCAGTTTCTCAGAAAGCTTCTTTCCAGTTTTGCACGGAAGATATTTCCTTTTCACCATAGCCTCTAAGGGCTTCCAAATATCCTTGCTAATTCCACAAGAACAGCCTTAGCGAAAGGCTTGAAGGGAAAGATGTAACTCTGTGAGATGAATTAATACAACACAGAGCAGTTTCTCAGAAAGCTTCTTTCCAGTTTTGAACGGAAGATATTTTT
>JAKFHT010002653.1:0-14303 GCA_023783455.1 Erythrocebus patas | reverse complement strand
CTGGGAAAATTGGCTAGCCATAAGTAGAAAGCTGAAACTGGATCCTTTCCTTACTCCTTATACGAAAATTAATTCAAGATGGATTAGAGACTTAAATGTTAGACCTAATACCATAAAAATCCTAGAGGAAAACCTAGGTAGTACCATTCAGGACATAGGCATGGGCAAAGACTTCATGTCTAAAACACCAAAAGCAACGGCAGCAAAAGCCAAAATTGACAAATGGGATCTCATTAAACTAAAGAGCTTCTGCACAGCAAAAGAAACTACCATCAGAGTGAACAGGCAACCTACAGAATGGGAGAAAATTTTGCAATCTACTCATCTGACAAAGGGCTAATATCCAGAACCTACAAAGAACTCAAACAAATTTACAAGAAAAACAAACAACCCCATCAAGTAACTCTGTGAGATGAATTATCAGAACACAAAGCAGTTTCTCAGAAAGCTTCTTTCCAGTTTTTAACCGAAGATATTTCCTTTTCACCATAGCCTCTTGGGCTTCCAAATATCACTTTGCCAATTCCACAAGAACAGTCTTAGAAAGGCTGTGAACTCTGGGATGAATTAACAGAACACAAAGCAGTTTCTCAGAAAGCTTCTTTCCAGTATTTAACGGAAGATATTTCCTTTTTCACCATAACCCTCTACGATCTTCCAAATATCACTTTGCCAATTCCACAAGAACAGCATTAGCGAAAGGCTTCTTCAAGGGAAAGATGTAACTCTGTGAGATGAATTATCAGAACACAAAGCAGTTTCTCAGAAAGCTTCTTTCCAGTATTTAACGGAAGATATTTCCGTTTTCACCATAGCCCTCTTTGGGCTTCCAAATGTCACCTTGCCAATTCCACAAGAACAGTCTTAGCGAAAGGCTTCTTGAGGTGAAAGCTGTAACTTTGTGAGATGAATTAACAGAACACAAAGCAGCTTCTCAGAAAGCTTCTTTCCAGTATTTAACGGAAGACATTTCCTTTTTCACCATTGCCCTCTATGGGCTTCCAAATATCACCTTGCCAATTCCACAAAAACAGACGTAGCGACAGGCTTCTTGAAGGGAAAGATGTAACTCTGTGACATGAATTATCAGAACACGAAGAAGTTTCTCAGAAAGCTCCTCTCCAGTTTTTAACGGAAGATATTTCCTTTTTCACTATTGCCCTCTATGGGCTTCCCAATATCACCTTGCCAATTCCACAAGAACAGACGTAGCGACAGGCTTTTTGAAGGAAAGATGTAACTCTCTGACATGAATTAACAGAACATGAAGAAGTTTCTCAGAAACCTCCTCTCCAGTTTTAACGGAAGATATTTCCTTTTCACCATGGCCCCTATGGGCTTCCAAATATCACTTGCCAATTCCACAAGAACAGTCTTAGAGAAAGGCTTGAGGTGAAAGCTGTAACTTTGTGAGATGAATTAACAGAACACAAAGCAGTTTCTCAGAAAGCTTCTTCGAGTTTTAACAAAAGTTATTTCCTTTTTCACCATAGCCCTCTATGGGCTTCCAAATATCACGTTGCCAATTCCACAGGAACAGCCTTAATGAAAGGTTTCTTGAGGGGTAAGCTGTAACTCTGTGAGATGACTTAACAGAATACAAAGCAGTTTCTCAGAAAGCTTCTTTCCAGTATTTAACGGAAGATATTTCCGTTTTCACCATAGCCCTCTAAGGCCTTCCAAATATCACCTTGCCAATTCCATAAGAACAGTCTTAGAAAAAGGCTTCTTGAGGTGAAAGCTGTAACTCGGTGAGATGAATTAGCAGAACACAAAGCAGTTTCTCAGAAAGCTTCTTTCCAGTTTTTAACGGAAGATATTTCCTTTTCACCATAGTCCTCTATGGACATCCAAATATCACTTTGCCAATTCCACAAGAACAGCCTTAGCGAAAGGCTTATTGAAGGGAAAGGTGTAACTCTGTGAGATGAATTAACAGAACACAAAGCAGTTTCTCAGAAAGCTTCTTTCCAGTTTTATGGAAGATATTTCCTTTTCACCATAGCCCTCTATGGGCTTCCAAATATCACTTTTCCAATTCCACAAGAAAAAGCTTAGCGAAGGCTTCTTGAGGGAAAGATGTAACTCCGTGAGGTGAATTAACAAAACACAAAAGCAGTTTCTCAGAAAGCTTCTTTCCAGTTTTTAACGCTAAGATATTTCCTTTTTCACCATGGCGCACTATGGGCTTCCAAATATCACTTCGCCAATTCCACAAGAACAGTCTTAGAAAGGCTTCTTGAACGCCAAAGCTGTAACTCTGTGAGATGAATTAACAGAACACAAAGCAGTTTCTCAGAAAGCTTCTTTCCAGTATTTAACGGAAGATATTTCCTTTTTCACCATAGCCTCTAAGGGCTTCCAAATATCATTGCCAATTCCAAAAGAACAGCATTAGCGAAAGGCTTTGAAGGAAAGCTGTAACCTGTGAGATGAATTAACACAACACAAAAGCAGTTTCTTGGAAAGCTTCTTTCCAGTTTTTAACGGAAGATATTTACCTTTCACCTTAGTCCTCTATGGGCTTCAAATATCACTTTGCCAATTCCACAAGAACAGCCTTGGCGAAAGGCTTATTGAAGGGAAGGATGTAACTCTGTGAGATGAATTAACAGAACACAAAGCAGTTTCTCAGGAAGCTTCTTTCCAGTTTTAACGGAAGATATTTCCTTTTTCACCTTAGCCCTCTATGGGATTCCAAATATCACTTTGCAATTCCACAAGAACAGCCTTAGCGGAAGACTTATTGAAGGGAAAGATGTAACTCTGTGAGGTGAATTATAAGAACACAAAGCAGTTTGTCAGAAAGCTTCTTTCCAGTTTTTAACCGAAGATATTTCCTTTTACACCAGCCCCTCTATGGGCTTCCAAATATCACTTTGCAATTCCACAAGAACAGTCTTAGAGAAAGGCTTCTTGAGGTGACAGCTGTAACTCTGTGAGATGAATTAACAGAACACAAAGCAGTTTCTCAGAAGCTTCTTCCAGTTTTAACGGAAGATATTTCTCTTTTATCACCATAACCCTCTATGGAATTCCAAATATCACCTTGCCAATTCCACAAGAACAGCCTTAGCGAAAGGCTTTTGAAGGGAAAGCTGCAACCTGTGAGATGAATTACCGAACACAAAGCAGTTTCTCAGAAAGCTTCTTTCCAGTTTTAACGGAAGATATTTCCTTTTTCACCATTGCCCTCTATGGGCTTCCAAATATCACTTTTCCAATTCCACAAGAAAAGACTTAGCGACAGGACTTCTTGAAGGAAAGATTTAACTCTGTCAGATGAATTAACAGAACACAAACCAGTTTCTCAGAAACTTCTTTCCAGTTTTTAATGGAAGATATTTCACCATAGCCCTCTATGGGCTTCCAAATATCACTTTGCCAATTCCACAAGAACAGTCTTATGAAGGCTTATTGAAGGAAAGATGTAACTCTGTGAGATGAATTAACAGAACACAGAGCATTTTCTCAGAAAGCTTCTTTCCAGTTTTTAAGGGAAGATATTTCCTTTTTCACCATAGCCCTCTATGGGCTTCCATATATCACTTTGCCAATTCCACAAGAACAGTCTTAGAGAAAGGCTTCTTTTGGTGAAATTTGTAACGCTGTGATATGAATTAACAGAACACAAAGCAGTTTCTCAGAAAGCTTCTTTCCAGTTTTTAATGTAATATATTTCCTTTTTCACCATAGCCCTCTATGGGCTTCCAAATATCACTTTGCCAATTCCACAACAACACCATTGGCGGAAGGCTTCTTGAAGGGAAAGCTGTAACTCTGTGAGATGAATTAACAGAACACAAAGCAGTTTCTTAGAAAGCTTCTTTCCAGTTTTTAACGGAAGATATTTCCTTTTTCGCCATAGCCCTCTATGGGCTTCCAAGTATCACTTTGCCAATTCCACACGAAAAGGCTTAGCGAAAGGCTTCTTGAGACGAAATATGTAACTCCGTGAGATGAATTAACAAAACACAAAGCAGTTTCTCAGAAAGCTTCTTTCCAGTTTTTAACGCTAGATATTTCCTTTTTCACCATGGCCCACTATGGGCTTCCAAATATCACTTCGCCAATTCCACAAGAACAGTCTTACAGAAAGGCTTCTTGACGTGAAAGCTGTAACTCTGTGAGATGAATTAACAGAACACAAAGCAGTTTCTCAGAAAGCTTCTTTCCAGTTTTTAACGGAAGATATTTCCTTTCTCACCTTAGCCCTCTATGGGCTTCCAAATATCACTTTGCCAATTCCACAAGAACAGCCTTAGCGAAAGACTTATTGAAGGGAAAGATGTAACTCTGTGAGATGAATTATCAGAACACAAAGCAGTTTCTCAGAAAGCTTATTTCCAGTTTTTAACCGAAGATATTTCCTTTTTCACCATAGCCCTCTATGGGCTTCCAAATATCACTTTGCCAATTCCACAAGAACAGTGTTAGAGAAAGGCTTCTTGAGGGGAAAGCTGTCACTCTGTGAGATGAATTAACAGAACACAAAGCAGTTTCTCAGAAAGCTCCTTTCAAGTATTTCACGGAAGATATTTCCTTTTTCACCATTGCCCTCTATGGGCTTCCAAATATCACTTTGCCAATTCCACAAGAACAACAATAGCGAAAGGCTTCTTGAAGGGAAAGATGTAATTTAGTGAGATGAATTAACAGAACACAAGCAGTTTCTCAGAAAGCTTCCTAACAGTATTTAACGGAAGATATTATCTTTTTCACCATAGCCCTCGGTGAGACTCCAAATATCGCTTTGCCAATTCCACAACAGCAGCATTGGCGGAAGGCTTCTTGAAGGGAAAGCTGTAACTCTGTGAGATGAATTAACAGAACACAAAGCAGTTTCTAAGAAAGCTTCTTTCAAGTTTTTAATTTAAGATATTTCCTTTTTCACCATAGCCCTCTATGGGCTTCCGAATATCACTTTGCCAATTCCACAAGAACAGACTTAGCGAAAGGATTCTTGGAGGGAAAGGTGTAACTCTGTGAGATGAATTGGTAGAACACAACGCAGTTTCTCAGACAGCTTCTTTACAGTATTTAACGGAAGATATTTCCGTTTTCACCATAGCCCTCTATGGGCTTCCAAATATCACTTTGCCAATTCCACAAGAACAGACTTAGCGAAAGGATTCTTGAAGGGAAAGCTGTAACTCTGTGAGATGAATTTACAGAACAGAAAGCAGTTTCTCAGACAGCTTCTTTCCAGTTTTTAACGGAAGATATTTCCTTTTTCACCATAGCCCTCTCAGAGCTTCGAAATATAACTTTGCCAAATCCACAAGAACAGTCTTAGAGAAAGGCTTTAGGGATAGCTGTAACTCTGTGAGATGAATTAACAGAACACAAAGCAGTTCCTCAGGAAAGCTTCTTTCCAGTATTTAACGGAAGATATTTCCTTCTTCACCATAGCCCTCTATGGGCTTCCAAATATCACTTTGTCAATTCCACAAGAACAGCATTAGCGAAGGCTTTAAAGGAAGGATGTAACTCTGTGAGATGAATTAACAGAACACAAAGCAGTTTCTCAAAAGCTTCTTTCCAGTTTTTAACGGAAGATATTTCCTTTTCACCATAGCCTCCATGGGCTTCCAAATATCACTTTGCCAATTCCACAAGAACAGCCTTAGCGAAGACTTATTGAAGGAAAGATGTAACTCTGTGAGATGAATTATCAGAACACAAAGCAGTTTCTCAGAAAGCTTCTTTCCAGTTTTAATGGAATATTCCTTTTTCACCATAGCCCTCTATGGGCTTCAAATATCACTTTGCCAATTCCACACGAGAAAGGCTTAGCGAAAGGCTTCTTGCGGGGAAAGATGTAACTCAGAGATGAATTAACAGAACACAAAGCAGTTTCTCAACAAGCTTCTTTCCAGTTTTTAACGGAAGATATTTCCTTTTCACCATAGCCTCTATGGGCTTCAAATATGACTTTGCAAATTCCACAAGATCAACCTTAGAGAAAGGCTTCTTGAGGTGAAAGATGTAACTCTGTGAGATGAATTATCAGAACACAAAGCAGTTTCTCAGAAAGCTTCTTTCCAGTTTTAATGGAATATTCCTTTTTCACCATAGCCCTCTATGGGCTTCAAATATCACTTTGCCAATTCCACACGAAAAGGCTTAGCGAAAGGCTTCTTGCGGGGAAAGATGTAACTCAGAGATGAATTAACAGAACACAAAGCAGTTTCTCAACAAGCTTCTTTCCAGTTTTTAACGGAAGATATTTCCTTTTCACCATAGCCTCTATGGGCTTCAAATATGACTTTGCAAATTCCACAAGATCAACCTTAGAGAAAGGCTTCTTGAGGTGAATGCTGTAACTCTCTGAGATGAATTAACAGAACACAAAGCAGTTTCTCAGAGAGCTTCTTTCTAGTTTTTAACGGAAGATATTTCCTTTTTCACCATAGCCTCTATGGGCTTCCAAATATCACTTTGCCAATTCCACAACAGCAGCTCTTTGAGCGAAAGTTGTAACTCTGTGAGATGAATTAACAGAACACAAAGCAGTTTCTCAGAAAGCTTCTTTCCAGTTTTAACGGAAGATATTTCCTTTTTAACCATTGCCCTCTATGGGCTTCCAAATATCACTTTGCCAATTCCAGAAGAACAGACTTAGCCACACGACACTTGAAGGTTAAGATGTAATTCTGTGAGATGAATTAACAGAACACAAAGCAGTTTCTCAGAAAGATTCTTTCCTGTTTTTAATGGAAGATATTTCCTTTTTCACCATAGCCCTCTATGGGCTTCCAAATATCACTTTGCCAATTCCACAAGAACAGTCTTGGAGAAAGGCTTCTTGAGGGGAAAGCTGTAACTCTGTGAGATGAATTAACAGAACACAAAGCAGTTTCTCAGAAAGCTTCTTTCCAGTATTTAAAGGAAGATATTTCCTTTTTCACCATAGCCCTCTATGGGCTTCCAAATATCACTTTGCCAATTCCACAAAAACAGCATTAGCGAAAGACTTCTTGAAGGGAAGGATGTAACTCTGTGAGATGTATTAACAGAACACAAAGCAGTTTCTCAGAGCGTCTTTCCTGTTTTAACGGAAGATATTTCATTTCACCATAGCCCTCTATGGCTTCCAAATATCACTTTGCCAATTCCACAAGAACAGCATAGCGAAAAGGCTTCTTGAAGGGAAAATGTAACTCGGTGAGATGAATTATCAGAACACAAAGCAGTTTCAAAAGCTTCTTTCCAGTATTTAAAGGAAGATATTTCCTTTTCACCATAGCCCTCTATGGGCTTCCAAATATCACTTTGCCAATTCCACAAAACAGCATTAGCGAAAGACTTCTTGAAGGGAAGGATGTAACTCTGTGAGATGTATTAACAGAACACAAAGCAGTTTCTCAGAGCGTCTTTCCTGTTTTAACGGAAGATATTTCATTTCACCATAGCCCTCTATGGCTTCCAAATATCACTTTGCCAATTCCACAAGAACAGCATAGCGAAAGGCTTCTTGAAGGGAAAATGTAACTCGGTGAGATGAATTATCAGAACACAAAGCAGTTTCAAAAGCTTCTTTCCAGTTTTTAACCGAAGGTATTTCCTTTTCACCACAGCCCTCTATGGGCTTCCAAATATCACTTTGCAGACTCCACAAGAATAGTCTTAGAAAGGCTTCTTGAGCTGAAGGCTGTAACTCTGTGAGATGAATTAACAGAACACAAAGCAGTTTCGCAGAAAGCTTCTTTCCAGTTTCTAACGGAAGATATTTAATTTTTCACCATAGCCCTCTAAGGACTTCCAAATATCACTTTGCCAATTCCACAAGAACAGTCTTAGCGAAAGGCTTCTTGAAGGGAAAGGTGTAACTCTGTGAGATGAATTAACAGAACACGAAGCAGTTTCTCAGAAAGCTTCTTTCCAGTTTTTAACGGAAGATATTTCCTTTTTCACCATTGCCCTCTATGGGCTTCCAAATATAACTTTGCCAATTCCACAAGAACAGACTTAGCGAAAGGCTTCTTGAAGGGAAAGATGTGACTCTGTGAGGTGAATTAACAGAACAAAAAGCAGTTTCTCAGAAAGCTTCTTTCCAGTGTTTAATGGAATATATTTCCTTTTTCACCATTGCTCTCTATAGGCTTCCAAATATCACTTTGCCAATTCCACAAGAACAGACTTAGCGACAGGACTCTTGAAGGGAAAGATGTAATTCTGTGAGATGAATTAACAGAACACAAAGCAGATTCTCAGAAAGCTTCTTTCCAGTTTTTAATGGAAGATATTTCCTTTTTCACCATAGCCCTCTATGGGCTTCCAAATATCACTTAGCCAATTCCACAAGAACAGTCTTAGAGAAAGGCTTCTTGAAGGGAAAGTTGTAACTCTGTGAGATGAATTAACAGAACACAAAGCAGTTTCTCAGAAACCTTCTTTCCAGTTTTTAAAGAAAGATATTTCCTTTTTCACCATAGCTCTCTATGGGCTTCCAAATATGACTTTGCAAATTCCACAAGAACAGTCTTAGAGAAAGGCTTCTTGAGGTGAAAACTGTAACTCTGTGAGATGAATTAACAGAACACAAAGCAGTTTCTCAGAAAGCTTCTTTCCAGTTTTTAAAGGAAGATATTTCCTTTTTCACCATAGCCCTCTATGGGCTTCCAAATATCACTTTGCCAATTCCACAAGAATAGCCTTAGTGAAAGGCTTCTTGAAGGGAAAGATGTAACTCTCTGAGATGAATTAACAGAACACACAGCAATTTCTCAGAAAGCTTCTTTCCAGTTTTTAATGGAAGATATTTCCTTTTTCACCATAGCACTCTATGGTCTTCCAAATATCACTTTGCCAATTCACAAGAACAGTCTTAGAGAAATGCTTCTTGAGGTGAAAGCTGTAACTCTGTGAGATGAATTAACAGAACACAAAGCAGTTTCTCAGAAAGCTTCTTTCCAGTTTTTAATGGAAGATATTTCCTTTTTCACCGTAGCCCTATATGGGCTTCCAAATATCTCTTTGCCAATTCCACAAGAACAGTCTTAGAGAAAGGCTTCTTGAGGGGAAAGCTGTAACTCTGTGAGCTGAATTAACAGAACACAAAGCAGTTTCTCAGAAAGCTTCCTTCCAGTATTAAACGGAAGATATTTCCTTTTTCACCATAGCCCTCTTTGAGCCTGAAATATCACTTTGCCAATTCTACAAGAACAGTATTGGTGGAAGGCTTCTTGAAGGGAAAGCTGTAACTCTGTGAGATGAATTAACAGAACAAAAGCAGTTTCTCAGAAAGCTTCTTTCCAGTTTTTAACGGAAGATATTTCCTTTTTCGCCATAGCCCTCTATGGGCTTCCAAATATCACTTTGCCAATTCCACAAGAACAGCCTTAGCGAAAGGCTTATTGAAGGGAAAGGTGTAACTCTATGAGATGAATTATCAGAACACAAAGCAGTTTGTCAGAAAGCTTCTTTCCAGTTTTTGACGGAAGATATTTCCTTTTTCACCATAGCCCTCTATGGGCTTCCAAGTATCACTTTGCAAATTCCACAAGAACAGTCTTAGAAAGGCTTCTTGAAGGGAAAGATGTAATTCTGTGAGATGAATTAACAGAACACAAAGCAGTTTCTCAGAAAGCTTCTTTCCAGTTTTAACGGAAGATATTTCCTTTTCGCCATAGCCCTCTATGGGCTTCCAAATATCACTTTGCCAATTCCACAAGAACAGCCTTAGCGAAAGGCTTATTGAAGGGAAAGGTGTAACTCTATGAGATGAATTATCAGAACACAAAGCAGTTTGTCAGAAAGCTTCTTTCCAGTTTTTGACGGAAGATATTTCCTTTTTCACCATAGCCCTCTATGGGCTTCCAAGTATCACTTTGCAAATTCCACAAGAACAGTCTTAGAGAAAGGCTTCTTGAGGTGAAAGCTGTAACTCTGTGAGATGAATTAACAGAACACAAAGCAGTCTCTCAGAAAGCTTCTTGCCAGTTTTTAACGGAAGATATTTCCTTTTTCACCATAGCCCTCTATGGGCTTCCAAATATCACTTAGCCAATTCCACAAGAACAGCCTTAGCGAAAGGCTTCTTGAAGGGAAAGATGTAATTCTGTGAGATGAATTAACAGAACACAAAGCAGTTTCTCAGAAAGCTTCTTTCCAGTTTTAACGGAAGATATTTCCTTTTTCACCATTGCCCTCTATAGGCTTCCAAATATCACTTTGCCAATTCCACAAGAACAGACTTAGCGACAGGCTTCTTGAAGGGAAAGATGTAACTCTGTGAGATGAATTAACAGAACACAAAGCAGTTTCTCAGAAAGCTTCTTTCCAGTTTTTAATGGAAGATATTTCCTTTTTCACCATAGCCCTCTATGGGCTTCCAAATATCACTTTGCCAATTCCACAAGAACAGTCTTAGAGAAAGGCTTCTTGAGGGGAAAGCTGTAACTCTGTGAGATGAATTAGCAGAACACAAAACAGTTTCTCAGAAAGCTTCTTTCCAGTTTTTAAAGGAAGATATTTCCTTTTTCACCATAGCCCTCTAGGGGCTTCCAAATATCACTTTGCCAATTCCACAAGAACAGCATTAGCGAAAGGCTTCTTGAAGGGAAAGCTGTAACTCTGTGAGATGAATTAACAGAACACAAAACAGTTTCTCAGAAAGCTTCTTTCCAGTTTTTAACGGAAGATATTTCCTTTTTCACCATAGCCCTCTATGGGCTTCCAAATATCACTTTGCCAATTCCACAAGAACAGACTTAGCGACAGGCTTCTTGAAGGGAAAGATGTAACTCTGTGAGATGAATTAACAGAACACAAAGCAGTTTCTCAGAAAGCTTCTTTCCAGTTTTTAATGGAAGATATTTCCTTTTTCACCACATCCTTCTATGGGCTACGAAATATCACTTTGCCAATTCCACAAGAACAGCCTTAGCGAAAGGCTTCTTGAAGGGAAAGCTGTAACTCTGTGAGATGAATTAACAGAACACAAAGCAGTTTCTCAGAAAGCTTCTTTCCCGTTTTTAACCGAAGATATTTCCTTTTCACCATAGCCCTCTATGAGTTTCCAAATATCACTTTGCAAATTCCACAAGAAGAGTCTTAGAGAAAGACTTCTTGAGGGAAAGCTGTAACTCTGTGAGATGAATTAACAGAACACAAAGCAGACTCTCAGCAAGCGTCTTTCCAGTATTCAACGGAAGATATTTCCTTTTTCACCATAGCCCTCTATGGACTTCCAAATATCACTCTGCCAATTCCAGAAGTACAGCATTAGCGAAAGGCTTCTTGAAGGGAAAGCTGTAACTCTGTGAGATGAATTGACAGAACACAAAGCAGTTTCTCAGAAAGCTTCTTTCCAGTTTTTAAGGAAGATATTTCCTTTTCACCATTGCCCTCTATGGGCTTCCAAATATCACTTTGCCAATTCCACAAGAACAGCCTTTGCGAAAGGCTTATTGAAGGTAAAGATGTAACTCTGTGACATGAATTATCAGAACACAAAGCAGTTTCTCAGAAAGCTTCTTTCCAGTTTTTAATTTAAGATATTTCCTTTTTCACCATAGCCTCTATGGGCTTCCGAATATCACTTTGCTAATTCCACAAGAACAGTCTTAGAGAAAGGCTTCTTGAGGTGAAAGCTGTAACTCTGTGAGATGAATTAACAGAACCCAAAGCAGTTTCTCAGAAAGCTTCTCTCCAGTTTTTAACGGAAGATATTTCCTTTTCACCATAGCCCTCTATGGCTTCCAAATATCACTTTGCAAATTCCACAAGAACAGTCTTAGAGAAAGGCTTCTTGAGGAAAGCTGTAACTCTGTGAGATGAATTGACAGAACACAAAGCAGTTTCTCAGAAAGCTTCTTTCCAGTTTTTAACGGAAGATATTTCCTTTTTCACCATAGCCCTCTATGGACTTCCAAATATCACTTTGCCAATTCCACAAGAACAGCCTTAGCGAAAGGCTTCTTGAAGGGAAAGCTGTAATTCTGTGAGATGAATTAACAGAACAAAAAACAGTTTCTCAGAAAGCTTCTTTCCAGTTTTTAACCAAAGATATTTCCTTTTTCACCATAGCCCTCTATGAGTTTCCAAATATCACTTTGCCAATTCCACAAGAAGAGTCTTAGAGAAAGCCTTCTTGAGGGGAAAGCTGTAACTCTGTGAGATGAATTAACAGAACACAAAGCAGTCTCTCAGCAAGCTTCTTTCCAGTATTCAACGGAAGATATTTCCTTTTACACCATAGCCCTCTATGGACTTGCAAATATCACTCTGCCAATTCCAGAAGAACAGCATTAGCGAAAGGCTTCTTGAAGGGAAAGCTGTAACTCTGTGAGATGAATTGACAGAACACAAAGCAGTTTCTCAGAAAGCTTCTTTCCAGTATTTAACGGAAGATATTTCCTTTTTCACCATAGCCCTCTATGGGCTTCCAAATATCACTTGGCCAATTCCACAAGAACAGCCTTTGGGAAAGGCTTATTGAAGGTAAAGACGTAACTCTGTGACATGAATTATCAGAACACAAAGCAGTTTCCCAGAAAGCTTCTTTCCAGTTTTTAAAGGAAGTTATTTCCTTTTTCACCATAGCCCTCTTTGGCCTTCCAAATATCACTTTGCCAATTCCACAAGAACAGTCTTAGAGAAAGGCTTCTTGAAGCGAAAGCTGTAACTCTGTGAGATGAATTAACAGAACACAAAGCAGTTTCTCAGAAAGCTTGTTTCCAGTTTTTAACGGAAGATATTTCCTTTTTCACCATAGCCCTCTATGGGCTTCCAAATATCACTTTGCCAATTCCACAAGAACAGTCTTAGAGAAAGGCTTCTTGAAGGGAAAGCTGTAACTCTGTGAGATGAATTAACAGAATACAAAGCAGTTTCTCAGAAAGCTTCTTTCCAGTTTTTAATGGAAGATATTTCCTTTTTCGCCATAACCCTCTATGGGCTTCCAAATATCACTTTGCCAATTCCACAAGAACAGCCTTAGCGAAAGGCTTGTTGAAGGAAAGATGTAACTCTGTGAGATGAATAATCAGAACACAAAGCATTTTGTCAGAAAACTTCTTTCCAGTTTTTAATACCAAAGAATAATGTTTTATTTTGGCCTCGTCTGTGGTGTTTTTCTTTTTTTTTTTTTTATTATTAAACTTGTGCAGGTTTGCTGTGCCATGTTGGTGTGCATCAACCCGTCATTTATTTAAGGTATAACTCCCAGTGTATCCTCTCCCCTCCCCATGATAGGCGGAGGGTGGGAGCCGGGTCTTTCCAGTTTTAAAGGAAGATACTTCCTTTTTCACCATAGCCCTCTATGGGCTTCCAAGTATCACTTTGCAAATTCCACAAGAACAGTCTTAGAGAAAGGCTTGAGGTGAAAGCTGTAACTCTGTGAGATGAATTAACAGAACACAAAGCAGTTTCTCAGAAAGCTTCTTTCCAGTTTTAACGGAAGATATTTCCTTTTCACCATAGCCCTCTATGGCTTCCAAATATCACTTGCCAATTCCACAAGAACAGTCTTAGAAAAAGGCTTGAAGGAAAGCTGTAACTCTGTGAGATGAACAGAACACAAAGCAATTTCTCAGAAAGCTTCTTTCCAGTTTTAAAGAAAGTTATTTTTCACCATAGCCTCCATGGGCTTCCAAATATCACTTTGCCAATTCCACAAGAACAGTCTTAGAGAAAGGCTTCTTGAGGTGAAAGTTGTAACTCTGTGACATGAATTAACAGAACACAAAACAGTTTCTCAGAAAGCTTCTTTCCAGTTTTTAACGGAAGATATTTCCTTTTTCACCATAGCCCTCTATGGGCTTCCAAATATCACTTTGCCAATTCCACAAGAACAGATTTAGCGAAAGGCTTTTTGAAGGGAAAGATGTAACTCTGTGAGATGAATTAACAGAACACACAGCAGTTTCTCAGAAAGCTTCTTTCCAGTTTTTAACGGAAGATATTTCCTTTTTCACCATAGCCCTCCATGGGCTTCCAAATATCACTTTGCCAATTCCACAAGAACAGTCTTAGAGACATGCTTCTTGAGGTGAAAGCTGTAACTCTGTGAGATGAATTAACAGAACACAAAGCAGTCTCTCAGAAAGCTTCTTTCCAGTTTTTGACGGAAGATATTTCCTTTTTCACCATTGCCCTCTATAGGCTTCCAAATATCACTTTGCCAATTCCACAAGAACAGAGTTAGCGACAGGACTCTTGAAGGGAAAGCTGTAACTCTGTGAGATGAATTAACAGAACACAAAGCAGTTTCTCAGAGCTTCTTTCCACTTTTAACGGAAGATAATTTTTCACTTGCCCTCTATGGGCTTACAAATATCTCTTCTACAATTCCACAA
>JAKFHT010002652.1:0-14307 GCA_023783455.1 Erythrocebus patas | reverse complement strand
AAGAACAAAACCCAGAAAGAAGCTTCCAAGAAACTGCTCTCTGATATGTGCATTCATTTCACATACAGCTTTTCAAACTTTTTTTCTGTGGGGATATTGGAGTGTTTTGAGGATTGTGTGAAAAGGAAATATCTCAGATAAAACTGGAGAGAAGCTTTCGAAACTGATGTGCATTCACTCAGTTAGCACTTTCATCACAGTTTGAACTTTTGAGTACCAAGGGATATTGGGACATTGAGCTATGGTGAAAAGGAAATATCTCAGACAAAACTGGAGAAGCTTTCAGAAACTGCTTTGTGATGTCCATCTCACATAGATAAACCTTTTCTTTCATAGCACTGAAACTCTTTTCATGGAGGATCTGGAGAGACATTCATGACTATGAGAAAAGGAAATATCCTCAGATAAAGAAGAAGCTTTCTGTGAAACTGTTTGCTATGTTTATTCATCTCACAGATAAACTTTCTTATTATGCAGTTTGAAACTCATGGATGGATCTGAAGGATATTGGGAGCACATTCAGGCCTGTGTGAAAAGGAAATATCTTCAGATAAAACTGGAGAGAAGCTTGAGAAACTGCTTTGTGATGTGTGCATTCACTCAGAGTTATACTTTTCTATAGCAGTGTTTGAACACTGTTCCTGTAAAACTCAAAAAGTGATATTTTGGAGCATTGAAGACTATGGTGAAAAGTGAAATATCAAATAAAACCCAGAAAGAAGCATTTCAAGAAACTGCTCTGATATGTGCATTCATTTCAGAGTTAAAGCTTACATTGCCCAGTTTGGAAACTCTGTCTTTGAGGAATCTGTGAAGGATACATGGAGCCTGAGGTGAGGAAATGTCTTGATGAAAACTGGAGAGAAGCTTGAGCAACTGCTTTGTGATGTGTGTATTCATCTCATAGAGTTAAATCATCTTTGATTGAGCAGTTTGAAATCACTGTTTGGAATCAAGGAAGGACATTTGGGAACGCTCTTAGAATGTGAAAAGAAATATCCTCAGAAACCAGAAGGAAGCTTTCGAAACTGCTCTGTATCATGTGAATTCTCTCACAGCTTTCTTTTCATTGAGCAGTTTTCTAACACTGTTTGTTTAGTTGGGACAGAGCATTGAGGCTGGTGAAAAGGAAATATCTCAGAGAAAACTGGAGAGCTCTGAGAACTGCTTTGTGAGCATGATACTTTTCAGAGGGAAACCTTTGAGAAAAAGGTTCTTTGAGCTTTGTGAATGGAGTGAAAATCACAGATAAAACTGGAAAGAAGCTTTCACTGCTCTGTGTGTATTCTCATTCAGATAAAGCTATATAGAAGTTGGAACTGAGAAAAGGAAGGGAGCACATTCAGGACTATGTGAAAAGGAAATATCTTCAGATAAAACTGGAAAGAAGCTTTCGTGAAACTGTTTTTGATATGTTTATTCATCTCACATAGATAAACTTTCATTATGCAGTTTGAAACTGTCATGGATGGAATGTGAAGGGACATTCGGAGTATTTAGGCCTATGAAAAAGGAAATCTTCAGATAAAACTGGAGAGAAGCTTTCTGAGAAACTGCTTTGTGATGTGTGCATTCCACTCAGAGTTATACCTCTTTTCTCATAAGGCAGTTTGAACACTGTTCCTGTAAAAAAAGTGATATTTTGGAGCATTGAAGACTATGGTGAAAAGAAATATCCTGAAACCCAGAAAGAAGTTTCCAAGAAACTGCTCTGATATGTGCATTCATTTCACAGAGTTAAAGCTACTCTACATTGCCCAGTTTGGAAACTCTGTCTTTGAGGAATCTGTGAAGGATAAGAGGGAGGCTTTGTGGTGAAAAGGAAATGTCTCTGATGAAAACTGGAGAGAAGCTTTCTGAGAACTGCTTTGTGATGTTGTATTCATCTCATAGAGTTAAATCATTCTTTGGATTGAGCAGTTTGAAATCACTGTTTCTGTGGAATCTGAGGAAAGGACATTTGGAATGCTTAGAATATGGAGAAATATCATAAAACCAGAAGGAAGCTTTCTGTGAAACTGCTGTGATGTGAATTCCTCTCACAGTTAAGTTCTTCATGAGCAGTTTTCTAACACTGTTTATATTTAGTGAAACATATTCAGAGCATTGAGGCTTATGGTGAAAAGGAAATATCTTCATATAAAACTGAGAGAAGCTTTCGAAACTGCTTTGTGATGTGTATTCCACTCACAGGATATTTTCTTCTCATACAGCATTGGAAACCTGGAGAAAAAGGCGATATTCAAGCATATTGAGCTATGGTGAAAAGGAAATAGCCTCAGACAAAAACTGGAAAGAAGCTTTCAGAAACTGCTTTGTGATATGTGTATTCACTCATATAGAAGCTTCTTCATTACACAGTTTGAATCCCATGGATCCAAGGGACATTTGGGAGTATTCACTATGGTGAAAAGGAAATATCTTCAGATAAAAACTGAAAGAAGCTTTCTGAATCTTTGCTATGTTTATTCATCTACATAGATAAAGCTTTCATTACACAGTTTGAAACATCATGGATGATCTGAAAGGACATTGAGCATTCAGGCTGTGGTGAAAAGGAAATATCTTCAGATAAAAACTGGAGAGAATTTTCTGAGAAACTTTTTGTGATGTGAATTCCACTCACAGAGTTATACCTCTTTTCTCAAGGCAGTGTTTGAACACTGTTCCTGTAAAACCAAAAAGTGATATTTGAGCATTGAAGACTATGGAAAAGTGAAATATCCTCAAATAAACCCAGAAAGAAGCTTCCAAGAAACTGCTCTGATATGTGCATTCATTTCACAGAGTTAAATACTTACATTGCCCAGTTTGGAAACTCTGTCTTTGAGGAATCTGGGGAACATTAAGTAGGAGCTGTGAGAAGGAAATGTCTCAGAAAAAAACTGGAGAAGCTTTCTGAGCAACTGCTTTGTGATGTGTATTCATCTCATAGTTAAATCATTCTTGATTGAGCAGTTTGAAATCACTGTTTCTGTGGAACCTGAGAAGGACATTTGGGAAGCTCTTAGAATATGCTGAAAAGAAATACCTCAGATAAAAACCAGAAGAAGCTTTCAGAAACTGCTTTTTGTGTGAATTCCACTCACAGTTAAGCTTCTTTTCATTGAGCATTTTCTAACACTGTTTTGTTTAGTGCAAAGGATAGGGATTTTGAGGCTGGGTGAAAAAGGAAATATCAGATAAAAACTGGAGAGAAGCTTTCGAAACTGCTTTGTGATGTGTATTCCACTCACAGGATATTTTCTTCTCATACAGCATTGGAAACCTGGAGAAAAAGGCGATATTCAAGCATATTGAGCTATGGTGAAAAGGAAATAGCCTCAGACAAAACTGGAAAGAAGCTTTCAGAAACTGCTTTGTGATATGTGTATTCACTCATATAGAAGCTTCTTCATTACACAGTTTGAATCCCATGGATCCAAGGGACATTTGGGAGTATTCACTATGGTGAAAAGGAAATATCTTCAGATAAAAACTGAAAGAAGCTTTCTGAATCTTTGCTATGTTTATTCATCTACATAGATAAAGCTTTCATTACACAGTTTGAAACATCATGGATGATCTGAAAGGACATTGAGCATTCAGGCTGTGGTGAAAAGGAAATATCTTCAGATAAAAACTGGAGAGAATTTTCTGAGAAACTTTTTGTGATGTGAATTCCACTCACAGAGTTATACCTCTTTTCTCAAGGCAGTGTTTGAACACTGTTCCTGTAAAACCAAAAAGTGATATTTGAGCATTGAAGACTATGGAAAAAGTGAAATATCTCAAAATAAACCAGAAGAAGCTTCCAAGAAACTGCTCTGATATGTGCATTCATTTCACAGAGAGCATACTCTATTGAGTTTGGAAACCTGTCTTTGAGGAATCTGGGGATATTAAGGGCCTGAGCTGGTGAGAAGGAAATGTCTTCAGAAAACTGGAGAAGCTTTCTGAGCAACTGTGATGTATTCATCTCATAGTTAAATCTTCTTGATTGAGCAGTTTGAAATCACTGTTTTGTGGAACCTGAGAAGGACATTTGGGAGCTCTAGAATATGGTGAAAAGAAATATCCTCAGATAAAACCAGAAGAAGCTTTCAGAAACTGCTATGTTTTGTGTGAATTCTTCTCAGTTCTTTTCATTATACTTTTCTAACACTGTTTTGTTTAGAAAGGATATAGAGCTTGAGGCATGGTGAAAAGGAAATATCAGATAAAACTGGAGAGAAGCAAGGAAACTGCTTGTGATGTATCCACTCACAGTGTTATACTTTCTTCTCATTGAGGGAACACTTTGGAGAAAATCCAAGGATATTGGGAGCATATTGAGCCTATGGTGAAAAGGAAATACCTCAGAAAAACTGAAAGAAGCTTTCAGAAACTGCTTTGTGATATGTGTATTCATCACATAGAGTTAAAACTTTTTCATTACACAGTTTGAAACTGTCTGTGGATCTGAAAGGATATTGGGAGCATCTGGACTATGGAAAAGGAAATATCTTCAGATAAAACTGGAAAGAAGATTTCTGAAACTGCTTTTGATGTTTTCATCACAGAGTTAAACTTTCTTTCAGTTTGAAACTCTGTTTCGAAAAAGGGATTTGGGATATTCAGACTATGGTGAAAAAGGAAATATCTTCAGATAAAAACTGAAGAAGCTTTCTGTGAAACTGCTCTGATGTGAATTCTCTCAGAGTTAAGCTTTCTTTTCATTGAGCAGTTTAAACACTGTTTATGGAACTGAGAAGGATATTGGGAGACTTTGAGGCTATGGTGAAAAGGAAATATGTTCAGAAAAACTGAGAGAAGCTTTCAAACTGCTTTGTGATGTGCATTCCATCAAAGAGTTATACTCTTCAATAAACATTGTTTTTGGAGAAAAGTACCAAGGGATATTGAGCATTGATCTGGTGAAAAGGAAATATCAGAAAAACTGGAAAGAAGCTTGTGGAACTGCTTTGTATGTATATTCATCTCACATAGAAATTTCTTTATTGAGTTTGAAACTCCGGGAATCTAAGGACATTTGGGAGTACATTCAGGATATGGTGAAAAGGAAATATCAGAAAAACTGAAAGAAGCTTTCTGTGAAACTGCTTTGTGATGTTTCATTTCAGATAAACTTCTACATTATCAGTTTGAAACTTCATGTGGATAAAGGATATTTGGGAGCACATTCAGGCCTCAGAAAGGAAATATCTTCAGATAAAACTGGAGAGAAGCTTTCTGAGAAACTGCTTTGTGATGTGCATTCCACTCAGAGTTATACCTCTTTCATAAGTGTTTGAACACTGTTCTGAAACCAAAAGTGATATTTGGAGATGAAGACTATGGTGAAAAGAAATGTCAGAAAAAAGAAAGAAGTTCTGTGAAACTGCTCTGATATGCATTCATTTCACAGAGTTAAAGCTTTCTACATTGCCAGTTTGGAAACTGTCTTGAGGAATCTGAAGGGATATAAGTGACCTGGAGGCTGTGAGGAAATGTCTTCTAAAAACTGGAGAGAAGCTTTGAGAACTGTTTTTGTGATGTGTATTCATCATAGAGTTAAATCATTCTTGATTGAGCAGTTTGAAATCACTGTTTCTGTGGAATCTGAGAAAGGACATTTGGGAATATGAATATTGAAAAGAAATAATAAAACCAGAAGGAAGTTTTCAGAAACTGCTCTGTGAATTTTTCACAGCTTTCTTTTCATTGAGCAGTTTAACAGTTTTGTTTAGTGTGCAAGGATATGGGAGCTTTGAGGCTTATGGTGAAAAGGAAATATCTTCAGATAGAAACTGGAGAGAAGCTTTCTGAGCTGCTTTGTGATGTGCATTCCTCACAGAGTTATACTTTCTTCTCATAGAGGATTGAAATCCTTTGGAGAAAAAGCTAAGGGACATTCGGATATATGGATGCTATGGTGAAAAGGAAATATCCTCAGAAAAACTGAAAGAAGCTTTCTGTGAAACTGCTTTGTGATAGATATGTTATTCATCTCACATAGATAAACTTTTAGTTTGAAACATCTTGGACAGATCTGAAGGGACATTCGGGAGCATTCAGGCCTATGGTGAAAAGGAAATATCTTCAGATAAAACTGGAGAAGCTTTCTGAGAAACTGCTTTGTGATGTGCATTCCACTCAGAGTTATACCTCTTTTCTCATAAGGCAGTGTTTGAACACTGTTCTGTAAAACTGAAAAGTGATATTTTGGTGCATTGAAGACTATGGTGAAAAGTGAAATATCCTCAATAAAAAACCAGAAAGAAGCTTTCAAGAAACTCTCTGATATGCATCATTCACAGAGTTAAAGCTCTCATTTGCCCAGTTTGGAAACTCTGTCTTGAGGAATCTGAAGGGATATTAGTGGCACTGGAGGCTTGTGGTGAGAAACGTCTTGATGAAAACTGGAGAGAAGCTTGAAAACTGCTTTGTGATGTGTGTATTCATCTCATAGAGTTAAACCACTTTGGATTGAGCAGTTTGAAATCACTGTTTCTGTGGAATCTGAGGGGACATTTGGGAACACTTTTAGAATATGGAGAAAAAATATTGATAAAACCAGAAGAAGCTTTCTGAAACTGCTATGTGTGAATTCTCACTCAGTTGCTCTTCATTGAGCAGTTTTCTAACACTGTTTTGTTTGAAGGATATTTGGGAGCGCTTTGAGGCTTATGGTGAAAATTTGAATATGATTCAGAGCATGATTGGTGAAAAGGAAAATTTGAAAAACTGGAAAGAAGCTTTCTGAAACTGTTTGATATGTATTCATCTCATAGATACTTTTCATTGCAGTTGGAAACTGTCTGCGGATCCAAGAAGACATTGGGACATTCAGACTATGGTGAAAAGGAAATATCCTCAGATAAAACTGAAAGAAGCTTTCGAAACTGCTTTTTGATATGTTATTCATCTCACATAGATAAGTTTTCTTTACATTAGCAGTTGGAAGGATCAAGGGATATTGATACATTCAGGCCTATGGTGAAATATCTTCAGATAAAACTGAGAGAAGTTTTCTGAGAAACTGCTTTGTGATGTGTGCATTCCACTCAGAGTTATACCTTTTTTCTCATACAGTTTGAACACTTTCTGTAAACTAAAAAGTGATATTGGAGCATTGAAGACTATGAAAAAGTGAAATATCTCAAATAAAACCCAGAAAGAAGCTGAAGAAACTCCTCTGATATGCATTCTTTCAGAGTTAAAGCACTCTACATTGTTGGAAAGTTTGTCTTTGAGGATCTGAAGGATATTGGCAGAGGCCTGTGGTGAAGGAAAAATCTTCAGATGAAAACTGGAGAGAAGCTTTCTGAGAACTGCTTTGTGATGTATTCATCTCATAGAGTTAAATCATTCTTGAGCAGTTTGAAATCACTCTGTGAACTGAGAAAGGACATTTGGGAACTAAGAATATGTGAAAAGAAATACCCTCAGATAAAACCAGAAGAAGCTTTCTGTGAAACTGTTTTCATGTTTCCACAAAGTTAGCTCTTTTTCATTGAGCAGTATTCTAACACTGTTTTGTTTAGTCAGCTAAGGATATCAGAGCATTTGAGGCTTATGGTGAAAAGGAAATATCTTCAGATAAAAACTGGAGAGAAGATTTGAGCTGCTTTGTGATGTGCATTCACTCACAGAGTTATACTTTCTCAGAGGATTGAAATCCTTTGGAGAAAGGACATTCAGAGTATTGGAGTATGGTGAAAAAGGATATCCTCAGACAAAACTGGAAAGAAGCTTTCAGAAACTGCTTTGTGATATGTGTTTATTCATCTACATAGATAACTTTTTTATTATGCAGTTTGAAACTGTCATGGAGATTCAAGAGGGATACAAGCCTGTGGTGAAAAGGAAATATTTGATAAAAACTGGAGAGAAGCTTTCTGAGAAACTGCTTTGTGATGTGCATTCCACTCAGAGTTATACCTCTCTTCAGCAGTGTTTGAACACTTTCTGTAAAACAAAAGTAATATGGAGCATTGAAGACTATGGTGAAAAGTGAAATATCCTGAAATAAAAACCAGAAGAAGCTTCCAAGAAACTGCTCTGATATGTGCATTCATTTCACAGATTAAAGCTTACTCTGCCCAGTTTGAAACTCTGTCTTTTAAAATCAGAAGGATATTTGGGCGCCTGAGGCTTCTGGTGAGAAAATCTTCAGATGAAAACTGGAGAGAGCTTGAGAACTGCTTTGATGTGTGTGTATTCATCATAGAGTTAAACCTTCTTGATTGCAGTTTGAAACACTGTTTTGTGGAATCTGAAGGATATTGGAGCTGTGAATATGGAAAAGAAATATCCTCAGAAACCAGAGAAGCTTTCTGTGAAACTGCTTGTGATATTTATTCCTTTTCTCAGTTAACACTTCATTGAGTGTTTTCAATGAGATTTGGGAACTCAGAATATGGAAAAGAAATATCCTCAGTAAAACCAGAAGGAAGCTTTCAGAAACTGCTGTGTCATTTAATTCCTCTCAGTTAAGCTCTTTTTTTTGAACTTTATGAGCTGTGAAGGATATTCGGAGCTTTGAGGCTAGAAAAGGAAATATCTTCAGAAAAACTGGAGAGAAGCTTTCTGAGCTTGACTGTATTCACACAGTGTTATACTTTTCTCATACATTGGGAAACCCTTTTGGAAAAAGGACATTGATATCAGAAGGATGCTATGGTGAAAAAACTTCAGAAAAAAAAAAAAAGAAGCTTTCTGAAACTGCTGTGATATGTGTGTATTCATCTCACATAGATAAAGCTTTCAGTGAAACTTTGTTGGACAGATCAGAAGGACATTTGGGAGCACTTGAGGCTATGGTGAAAAGGAAATATCTCAGATAAACTAGAGAAGCTTGAGAAACTGTATGTGTGCATTCCACTAGAGTTATTTTTCTCAAGCAGTGTTTGAACACTGTTCTTTAAACTGAAAAGTGATATTTGACATTGAAGACTATGGAAAAAGGAAATATCCTCAGACAAAACAGAAAGAAGTTTCGAAACTGCTTCTGATATGCATTCATTTCATCTTCACAGAGTTTCATTTGCAGTTTGGAAACTCTGTCTTGAGGAATCTGAGACATATGGTAGGCCTGGTGAAAAGGAAAATCTTCAGATAAAACTGGAGAAAAGCTTTCTGAGAAACTGCTTTGTGATGTGATTATCTCATAGTTAACCATTTTTTGATTGAGTGTTTGAAATCACTGTTTCTGTGGAATCTGAGAAGGACATTTGGGACCTTTAGAATATGAGAAAGAAATATCCTCAGATAAAACCAGAAGGAAGCTTTCTGTGAAACTGCTTGTGTCGTGAATTCTCTCACAGTTAAGCTTCTTTTTCATTGAGCAGTATTCTAACACTGTTTTGTTAGTCTGAAGGGATATGGAGCACTTTGAGGCTATGGTGAAAAGGAAATATCTTCAGATAAAACTGGAGAAGCTTTCTGAGGAGCTGCTTTGTGATGTGTATTCATCTCATAGAGTTAAATCATTCTTGGATTGAGCAGTTTGAAATCACTGTTTCTGTGGAATCTGAGAAGGACATTTGGGAGCACATTCAGGCTATGGTGAAAAAGGAAATATCCTCAGGCAAAAACTGAAAAGAAGCCTTCTGTGTAAATGCTTTGTGATAGATATGGTTATTCATCTTAAATAGACAAAACTTTCTTTATATTATGTAGTTTGGAAACTCTGTCATGGATGGATATGAAGGACATTCGGGAGCACATTCAGGCTATGGTGAAAAGGAAATATCTTCAGATAAAACTGGAAAGAAGCTTTCTGAGGAGCTGCTTTGTGATGTGTATTCATCTCACATAGATAAACTTTTTATTTACTCAGTTGGAAACTCTGTCATGGATGGATCTGAAGGACATTCGGGAGCACATTCAGGCCTATGGTGAAAAAGGAAATATCTTCAGATAAAACTGGAGAGAAGCTTTCTGTGAAACTGCTTTGTGATAGATATGTTATTCATCTCATAGATAAAGCTTTTTCATTATGCAGTTTGAAACTCTGTCATGGATGGATCTGAAGGACATTCGGGAGCACATTCAGGCTATGGTGAAAAGGAAATATCTCAGATAAAAACTGGAGAAGCTTGAGAAACTGCTTTGTGATGTGTGCATTCCACTCAGAGTTATACCTCTTTTCTCATAAGGCAGTGTTTGAACACTGTTCCTGTAAAACCAAAAAGTGATATTTGGAGCACATTGAAGACTATGAAAAAGTGAAATATCCTCAAATAAACCAGAAAGAAGCTTCCAAGAAACTGCTCTGATATGTGCATTCATTTCAGAGTTAAAGCTTTCTACATTTCCAGTTTGGAAACTCTGTCATGGATGGATCTGAAGGACATTCGGGAGCACATTCAGGCTATGGTGAAAAGGAAATATCTTCAGAAAAACTGGAGAGAAGCTTTCTGAGCAACTGCTTTGTGATGTGTGTATTCATCTCATAGAGTTAAATCATTCTTGGATTGAGCAGTTTGAAATCACTGTTTCTGTGGAATCTGAGAAGGACATTTGGGAACGCTCTAGAATATAAAAAGAAATACCTCAGATAAAACCAGAAGAAGCTTTCTGAGAAACTGCTTTGTGATGTGCATTCCACTCACAGTTAAGCTTCTGTTTTCATTGAGCAGTATTCTAACACTGTTTTGTTAGTCCAAGGGATATGGGAGCTTTGAGGCTTATGGTGAAAAGGAAATATCTTCAGATAGAAACTGGAGAGAAGCTTGAGGAGCTGCTTTGTGATGTGCATTCCACTCACAGAGTTATACTTTTCTCATTGGGAATATTTTTGGAGAAAAGCTACCAAGGGACATTCGGGAGCACATTCAGGACTATGGTGAAAAGGAAATATCCTCAGACAAAACTGGAAAGAAGCTTTCTGTGAAACTGCTTTGTGATAGATATGTTATTCATCTCACATAGATAAAACTTTCTTTCATTACACAGTTTGAAACTGTCATGGATGGATCTGAAGGACATTCGGGAGCACATTCAGGCCTATGGTGAAAAGGAAATATCTTCAGATAAAACTGGAGAAGCTTTCTGAGAAACTGCTTTGTGATGTGCATTCCACTCAGGAGTTATACCTTTTCTCATAAGGCAGTGTTTGAACACTGTTCCTGTAAAACTGAAAAGTGATATTTGAGCACATTGAAGACTATGGTGAAAAGTGAAATATCCTCAAATAAAACCCAGAAAGAAGCTTCCAAGAAACTGCTCTCTGATGTGCATTCATTTCACAGAGTTAAAGCTTACTCTACATTGCCCAGTTTGGAAACTCTGTCTTTGAGGAATCTGTGAAGGATATTAAGTGGCATGGAGGCCTGTGGTGAGCAAGGAAATGTCTTCCGATGAAAACTGGAGAAGCTTTCTGAGCAACTGCTTTGTGATGTGTGTATTCATCTCATAGAGTTAAATCATTCTTGGATTGAGCAGTTTGAAATCACTGTTTCTGTGGAATCTGAGAAGGACATTTGGGAATGCTCTTAGAATATGGAAAAGAAATACCTCAGATAAAACCAGAAGGAAGCTTTCTGTGAAACTGCTCTGTGTCGTGAATTCTCACAGTTAAGCTTCTTTCACTGAGCAGTTTTCTAACCCTGTTTATGTTTAGCATGTGAAGGATATTCGGGAGTGCTTTGAGACTTATGGTGAAACAGGAAATATCTTCAGATAGAAACTGGAGAGAAGCTTTCCAAGGAGCTGCTTTGTGACGTGTGCATTCCACTCACAGAGTTATACTTTTTTCTCATAGAGGATTGGGAATCCTTTTGGAGAGAAAGCTACCAAGGGACATTCACCATATGGAAGGCTATGGTGAAAAAGGAAGTATTCTCAGGCAAAAACTGAAAGGAAGCTTTCTGTGTAAATGTTTTGTGATAGATATGTTTATGCATCTCACATAGATAAAACTTTCTTTACATTATGCAGCTTGGAAACTCCGTCATGGATGGATCCGGATATTCGGAGCACATTCAGGCCTATGGTGAAAAGGAAATATCTTCAGATAAAACTGGAGAGAAGCTTTCTGAGAAACTGCTTGGTGATGTGTGCATTCCACTCAGGGAGTTATACCTTTTTCCTCATAAGGCACTGTTTGAACACTGTTCCTGTACAACTAAAAAAGTGATATTTGGAGCACATTGAAGACTATGGAAAAGTGAAATATCAATAAAACCCGAAACAAACATTCCAAGAAACTGCTCTGTGACATGTCCATTCACTTCACAGAGTTAAAGCTTGCTCCACATTTCACAGTTTGGAAAGTCTGTCTTTGAGGAATCTGCGAAGGGATATTAAGTGGCATGGAGGCCTGTGGTGAGAAGGAAATGTCTTCCATTGAAAACTGGAGAGAAGCTTTCTGAACTGCTTTGTGATGTGTATTCATCTCAGAGTTAAATCATTCTTGGATTGAGCAGTTTGAAATCACTGTTTCTGTGGAATCTGAGAAAGGACATTTGGGAACGCTCTTTAGAATATCCTGAAAAAGAAATAACCTCAGATAAAACCAGAAGGAAGCTTTCTGTGAAACTGTGTCAGTGAATTCTCACAGTTAAGCTTCTCTTTTCATTGAGCAGTATTCTAACACTGTTTTTGTTAGTCTGGAAGTATTCAGCTTTGAGGCTTATGGTGAAAAGGAAATATCTTCAGATAGAAACTGGAAAGAAGCTTGAGGAGCTGCTTTGTGATGTGCATTCCACTCACAGAGTTATACCTTTTCTCATAGAGGATTTGAAACTTTTGGAGAAAAGCTACCAAGGGACATTCGGGAGCACATTCAGGCCTATGGTGAAAAGGAAATATCCTCAGACAAAACTGGAAAGAAGCTTTCTGTGAAACTGTTTTGTGATAGATATGTTTATTCATACCACATAGATAAAACTTTCTTTCTATTACACAGTTTTGAAATGCCGTCATGGACGGATCTGTGAAAGGACATTCGGGAGCACATTCAGGACTATGGTTAAATAGGAGATATCTTCAGATAAAAACTGGAGAGAAGCTTTCTGAAAAACTGCTTTGTGATATGTGCATTCCACTCAGGTAGTTATTCCTCTTTTCTCATAAGGCAGTATCTGAACACTGTTCCTTTAAAATCAAAAAAGTTATATTTCTGAGTGCATGGAAGACTATGTTGAAAAGTGAAATATCCTGAAATAAAACCAGAAAGAAGTGTTCCAAGAAACTGCTCTGACATGTGCATTCATTTCAGAGAGTTAAAGCTTACTCTACATTTCCCAGTTTGGAAACTCTGTCTTTGAGGAATCTGCAAAGGGATATTAAGTGGCGCCAGAGGCCTGTGGTGAGCAAGGAAATGTCTTCCATTGAAAACTGGAGAGAAGCTTTCTGAGCAACTGCTTTGTGATGTGTGTATTCATCTCATAGAGTTAAATCATTCTTTGGATTGAGCAGTTTGAAATCACTGTTTCTGTGGAACCTGAGAAAGGACATTTGGGAACGCTCTTAGAATATGCTGAAAAGAAATACCCTCAGATAAAACCAGAAGGAAGCTTTCTGTGAAACTGCTCTGTGTCATGTGAATTCCACTCGTACAGTTAAGCTTCTGTTTTCATTGAGCAGTATTCTAACACTGTTTTAGTTTAATCAGCTAAGGGATATTCAGGAGTGCTTTGAGGTCTATGGTGAAAACAGAAATATCTTCAGATAGAAACTGGAGAGAAGGTTTCCAAGCAACTACTTTCTGATGTGTGCATTCCACGCAAAGAGTTATATTTACTTCTCATAGAGGATTGGGGAATCCCTTTTGGAGAAAAAGCTACCAGGGGACATTCTGGAGTATATGCATGGCTATGTTGAAAAAGGAAAAATCCTCAGACAAAACCTGGAAAGAAGATTTCTGTGAAACTGCTTTGTGATACATATGTTTATTCATCTCACATAGATAAAACTTTACTTATATTGTGCAGTTTGAAAAGTCCATCATGGATGGATCCACAAAGGGAAATTCGTAAGCACATTGAGACCTATAGTGAAAAAGTAGATACCTCTTTTCTCATAAGACAGTGTTTGAACACTGTTCCTGTAAAACCAAAAAGTGGTATTTTGGACTTAATTGAAGACTATGGCGAAAAGTGAAATATTCTCAAATAAAACCCAGAAACAAGTGTTCCAAGAAACCTCTCTCTGATATGTGCATTCATTTCACAGAGTTAAAGCCTACTCTACATTGCACAGTTTGGAAACTCTGTCTTTGAGGAATCTGAAGGATATTAGTGCCTGGATTTGGTGAGCAAGGAAATGTCTTCCATGAAAACTGGAGAGAAGCTTTCTGAGCAACTGCTTTGTGATGTGTGTATTCATCTCAGAGTTAAA
>JAKFHT010002651.1:0-14310 GCA_023783455.1 Erythrocebus patas | reverse complement strand
ACGGAAGATATTTTTTTCACCATAGCCCTATGGGCTTCCAAATATCCTTGCCAATTCCACAAGAACAGCCTTAGCGAAGGCTTCTTTCCAGTTTTGAATGGAAGATATTTCCTTTTCACCATAGCCCTATGGGCTTCCAAATATCCTTTGCCAGTTCCACAAGAACAGCCTTAGCGAAGGCTTCTTTCCAGTTTTGAACGGAAGATATTTTTTCACCATAGCCCTATGGGCTTCCAAATATCTCTTTGCCAATTCCACAAGAACAGCCTTAGCGAAAGTCTTCTTGAAGGAAAGATGTAACTCTGAGATGAATTAACATTATACAGAGCAGTTTCTCAAGCTTCTTTCCAGTTTTGAACAGAAGATATTTCCTTTTCACCATAGCCCTATGGGCTTCCAAATATCTCTTTGCCAATTCCACAAGAACAGCCTTAGCGAAAGGCTTCTTTCCAGTTTTGAACAGAAGATATTTCCTTTTCACCATAGCCTCTATGGGCTTCAAATATCCTTTGCTAATTCCACAAGAACAGCCTTAGCGAAAGGCTTTTGAAGGAAAGATGTAACTCTGAGATGAATTAACATTATACAGAGCAGTTTCTCAGAAAGCTTCTTCCAGTTTTGAATGGAAGATATTTCCTTTTCTCCATAGCCCTCTATGGGCTTCAAATATCCTTTGCCAATTCACAAGAACAGCCTTAGCGAAGGCTTCTTGAAGGAAAGATGTAACTCTGTGAGATGAATTAACAGAACACAGAGCAGTTTCTCAGAAAGCTTCTTTCCAGTTTTGAGCGGAAGATATTTCCTTTTTCACCATAGCCCTCTATGGGCTTCCAAATATCCTTTGCCAATTCCACAAGAACAGCCTCAGCGAAAAGGCTTCTTGAAGGGAAAGATGTAACTCTGTGAGATGAATTAACAGAACACAGAGCAGTTTCTCAGAAAGCTTCTTTCCAGTTTTGAACAGAAGATATTTCCTTTTTCACCATAGCCCTCTATGGGCTTCCAAGTATCCTTTGCCAATTCCACAAGAACAGCCTTAGCGAAAGGCTTCTTGCAGGAAAGATGTAACTCGGAGATGAATTAACAGAACACAGAGCAGTTTCTCAGAAAGCTTCTTTCCAGTTTTGAACGGAAGATATTTCCTTTTTCACCATAGCCCTCTATGGGCTTCCAAATATCCCTTTGCCAATTCCACAAGAACAGCCTTAGCGAAAGGCTTCTTGAAGGGAAAGATGTAACTCTGTGAGATGAATTAACAGAACACAGAGCAGTTTCTCAGAAAGCTTCTTTCCAGTTTTGAACGGAAGATATTTCCTTTTTCTCCATAGCCCTCTATGGGCTTCCAAATATCTCTTTGCCAATTCCACAAGAACAGCCTTAGCGAAAGGCTTCTTGAAGGGAAAGATGTAACTCCGGGAGATGAATTAACAGAACACAGAGCAGTTTCTCAGAAAGCTTCTTTCCAGTTTTAAACGGAAGATATTTCCTTTTTCACCATAGCCCTCTATGGGCTTCCAAATATCCTTTGCCACTTCCACAAGAACAGCCTTAGCGAAAGTCTTCTTGAAGGGAAAGATGTAACTCTGTGAGATGAATTAACAGAACACAGAGCAGTTTCTCAGAAAGCTTCTTTCCAGTTTTGAACGGAAGATATTTCCTTTTTCACCATAGCCCTCTATGGGCTTCCAAATATCCCTTTGCCAATTCCACAAGAACAGCCTTAGCGAAAGGCTTTTGAAGGGAAAGATGTAACCTGTGAGATGAATTAACAGAACACAGAGCAGTTTCTCAGAAAGCTTCTTTCCAGTTTTGAACGGAAGATATTTCCTTTTTCACCATAGCCCTCTATGGGCTTCCAAATATCCCTTTGCCAATTCCACAAGAACAGCCTTAGCGAAAGGCTTCTTGAAGGGAAAGATGTAACTCTGGGAGATGAATTAAGAGAACACAGAGCAGTTTCTCAGAAACCTTCTTTCCAGTTTTGAACGGAAGATATTTCCTTTTTCACCATAGCCCTCTATGGGCTTCCAAATATCCCTTGCTAATTCCACAAGAACAGCCTTAGCGAAAGGCTTCTTGCAGGAAAGATGTAACCTGGGAGATGAATTAACAGAACACAGAGCAGTTTCTCAGGAAGCTTCTTTCCAGTTTTGAACGGAAGATATTTCCTTTTTCACCATAGCCTCTATGGGCTTCCAAATATCCTTTGCCAATTCCACAAGAACAGCCTTAGCGAAAGGCTTCTTGAAGGGAAAGATGTAACTCTGTGAGATGAATTAACAGAACACAGAGCAGTTTCTCAGAAAGCTTCTTTCCAGTTTTGAACGGAAGATATTTCCTTTTTCACCATAGCCCTCTATGGCCTTCCAAATATCCTTTGCCAATTCCACAAGAACAGCCTTAGCGAAAGGCTTCTTGAAGGAAAGATGTAACTCTGTGAGATGAATTAACAGAACACAGAGCAGTTTCTCAGAAAGCTTCTTTCCAGTTTTGAACGGAAGATATTTCCTTTTTCACCATAGCCTCTATGGGCTTCCAAATATCCTTTGCCAATTCCACAAGAATAGCCTTAGCGAAAGGCTTCTTGAAGGGAAAGATGTAACTCTGGGAGTTGAATTAACAGAACACAGAGCAGTTTCTCAGAAACCTTCTTTCCAGTTTTGAGCGGAAGATATTTCCTTTTTCACCATAGCCCTCTATGGGCTTCCAAATATCCTTGCCAATTCCACAAGAACAGCCTTAGCGAAGGCTTCTTGCAGGAAAGATGTAACTCTGGGAGATGAATTAACAGAACACAGAGCAGTTTCTCAGGAAGCTTCTTTCCAGTTTTGAGCGGAAGATATTTCCTTTTTCACCATAGCCCTCTATGGGCTTCCAAATATCCTTTGCCAATTCCACAAGAACAGCCTTAGCGAAAGGCTTCTTGAAGGAAAGATGTAACTCTGTGAGATGAATTAACAGAACACAGAGCAGTTTCTCAAGCTTCTTTCCAGTTTTGAGCGGAAGATATTTCCTTTTTCACCATAGCCCTCTATGGCCTTCCAAATATCCTTTGCCACTTCCACAAGAACAGCCTTAGCGAAAGTCTTCTTGAAGGGAAAGATGTAACTCTGTGAGATGAATTAACAGAACACAGAGCAGTTTCTCAAGCTTCTTTCCAGTTTTGAGCGGAAGATATTTCCTTTTTCACCATAGCCTTCTATGGGCTTCCAAATATCCTTTGCCATTCCACAAGAACAGCCTTAGCGAAAGGCTTTTGAAGGGAAAGATGTAACTCTGTGAGATGAATTAACAGAACACAGAGCAGTTTCTCAGAAAGCTTCTTTCCAGTTTTGAACGGAAGATATTTCCTTTTTCACCATAGCCCTATGGGCTTCCAAATATCCTTTGCCAATTCCACAAGAACAGCCTTAGCGAAAGGCTTCTGAAGGGAAAGATGTAACTCTGTGAGATGAATTAACAGAACACAGAGCAGTTTCTCAGAAAGCTTTTTCCAGTTTTGAACGGAAGATATTTTTTCACCATAGCCTCTATGGGCTTCCAAATATCCTTTGCCAATTCCACAAGAACAGCCTTAGCGAAAGGCTTCTTGAAGGAAAGATGTAACTCGGGAGATGAATTAAGAGAACACAGAGCAGTTTCTCAGAAAGCTTCTTTCCAGTTTTGAAAGGAAGATATTTCCTTTTTCACCATAGCCCTCTATGGGCTTCCAAATATCCTTTGCCAATTCCACAAGAACAGCCTTAGCGAAAGGCTTCTTGAAGGAAAGATGTAACTCTGGGAGATGAATTAACAGAACACAGAGCAGTTTCTCAGAAAGCTTCTTTCCAGTTTTGAACGGAAGATATTTCCTTTTTCACCATAGCCCTCTATGGGCTTCCAAATATCCTTTGCCAATTCCACAAGAACAGCCTTAGCGAAAGACTTCTTGAAGGAAAGATGTAACTCTGTGAGATGAATTAACAGAACACAGAGCAGTTTCTCAGAAAGCTTCTTTCCAGTTTTGAACGGAAGATATTTCCTTTTTCACCATAGCCCTCTATGGGCTTCCAAATATCCTTTGCTAATTCCACAAGAACAGCCTTAGCGAAAGGCTTCTTGCAGGAAAGATGTAACTCTGGGAGATGAATTAAGAGAACACAGAGCAGTTTCTCAGAAAGCTTCTTTCCAGTTTTGAACGGAAGATATTTTTCACCATAGCCCTCTATGGGCTTCCAAATATCCTTGCCAATTCCACAAGAACAGACTTAGCGAAAGGCTTCTTGCAGGAAAGATGTAACTCTGGGAGATGAATTAACAGAACACAGAGCAGTTTCTCAGAAGCTTCTTTCCAGTTTTGAACGGAAGATATTTCCTTTTTCACCATAGCCCTCATGGGCTTCCAAATATCCTTTGCTAATTCCACAAGAACAGCCTTAGCGAAAGGCTTCTTGAAGGGAAAGATGTAACTCTGTGAGATGAATTAACAGAACACAGAGCAGTTTCTCAGAAAGCTTCTTTCCAGTTTTGAACGGAAGATATTTCCTTTTTCACCATAGCCCTCTATGGCCTTCCAAATATCCTTTGCCACTTCCACAAGAACAGCCTTAGCGAAAGTCTTCTTGAAGGAAAGATGTAACCTGTGAGATGAATTAACAGAACACAGAGCAGTTTCTCAGAAAGCTTCTTTCCAGTTTTGAACGGAAGATATTTCCTTTTTCACCATAGCCTTCTATGGGCTTCCAAATATCCTTTGCCAATTCCACAAGAACAGCCTTAGCGAAAGACTTCTTGAAGGGAAAGATGTAACTCTGGGAGGTGAATTAACAGAACACAGAGCAGTTTCTCAGAAAGCTTCTTTCCAGTTTTGAACGGAAGATATTTCCTTTTTCACCATAGCCTCTATGGGCTTCCAAATATCCTTTGCCAATTCCACAAGAACAGCCTTAGCGAAAGGCTTCTTGAAGGGAAAGATGTAACTCTGTGAGATGAATTAACAGAACACAGAGCAGTTTCTCAGAAAGCTTCTTTCCAGTTTTGAACGGAAGATATTTCCTTTTCACCATAGCCCTCTATGGGCTTCCAAATATCCTTTGCCACTTCCACAAGAACAGCCTTAGCGAAAGTCTTCTTGAAGGAAAGATGTAACCTGTGAGATGAATTAACAGCACACAGAGCAGTTTCTCAGAAAGCTTCTTTCCAGTTTTGAACGGAAGATATTTCCTTTTCACCATAGCCTTCTATGGGCTTCCAAATATCCTTTGCCAATTCCACAAGAACAGCCTTAGCGAAGACTTCTTGAAGGGAAAGATGTAACTCTGGGAGGTGAATTAACAGAACACAGAGCAGTTTCTCAGAAAGCTTCTTTCCAGTTTTGAACGGAAGATATTTCCTTTTTCACCATAGCCGTCTATGGGCTTCCAAATATCCCTTTGCCACTTCCACAAGAACAGCCTTAGCGAAAGTCTTCTTGAAGGGAAAGATGTAACTCTGTGAGATGAATTAACAGAACACAGAGCAGTTTCTCAGAAAGCTTCTTTCCAGTTTTGAACGGAAGATATTTCCTTTTTCACCATAGCCCTCTATGGGATTCCAAATATCCCTTTGCCAATTCCACAAGAACAGCCTTAGCGAAAGGCTTCTTGCAGGGAAAGATGTAACTCTGGGAGATGAATTAAGAGAACACAGAGCAGTTTCTCAGAAAGCTTCTTTCCAGTTTTGAACGGAAGATATTTCCTTTTTCACCATAGCCCTCTATGGGCTTCCAAATATCCCTTTGCCAATTCCACAAGAACAGCCTTAGCGAAAGGCTTCTTGCAGGGAAAGATGTAACTCTGGGAGATGAATTAACAGAACACAGAGCAGTTTCTCAGAAATCTTCTATCCAGTTTTGAACGGAAGATATTTCCTTTTTCACCATAGCCCTCTATGGGCTTCCAAATATCCCTTTGCCAATTCCACAAGAACAGACTTAGCGAAAGGCTTCTTGAAGGGAAAGATGTAACTCCGGGAGATGAATTAACAGAACACAGAGCAGTTTCTCAGAAAGCTTCTTTCCAGTTTTGAACGGAAGATATTTCCTTTTTCACCATAGCCCTCTATGGGCTTCCAAATATCCCTTTTCCACTTCCACAAGAATAGCCTTAGCGAAAGTCTTCTTCAAGGGAATGATGTAACTCTGTGAGATGAATTAAGAGAACACAGAGCAGTTTCTCAGAAAGCTTCTTTCCAGTTTTGAACGGAAGATATTTTTTCACCATAGCCCTCTATGGGCTTCCAAATATCCTTTGCCAATTCCACAAGAACAGCCTTAGCGAAAGCTTCTTGAAGGAAAGATGTAACTCTGTGAGATGAATTAACAGAACACAGAGCAGTTTCTCAGAAAGCTTCTTTCCAGTTTTGAGCGGAAGATATTTCCTTTTTCACCATAGCCCTCTATGGGCTTCCAAATATCCTTTGCCAATTCCACAAGAACAGCCTTAGCGAAGGCTTCTTGAAGGGAAAGATGTAACTCTGTGAGATGAATTAACAGAACACAGAGCAGTTTCTCAGAAAGCTTCTTTCCAGTTTTGAACGGAAGATATTTCCTTTTTCACCATAGCCCTCTATGGGCTTCCAAATATCCTTTGCCAATTCCACAAGAACAGCCTTAGCGAAAGGCTTCTTGAAGGAAAGATGTAACTCTGGGAGTTGAATTAACAGAACACAGAGCAGTTTCTCAAGCTTCTTTCCAGTTTTGAACGGAAGATATTTTTTTCACCATAGCCTCTATGGGCTTCCAAATATCACTTTGCCAATTCCACAAGTACAGTCTTAGCGAAAGGCTTCTTGAAGGGAAAGATGTAACTCTGGGAGATGAATTAACAGAACACAGAGCAGTTTCTCAGAAAGCTTCTTTCCAGTTTTGAGCGGAAGATATTTCCTTTTTCACCATAGCCCTCTATGGGCTTCCAAATATCCTTTGCCAATTCCACAAGAACAGCCTTAGCGAAGGCTTCTTGAAGGAAAGATGTAACTCTGTGAGATGAATTAACAGAACACAGAGCAGTTTCTCAAGCTTCTTTCCAGTTTTGAGCGGAAGATATTTCCTTTTTCACCATAGCCTCTATGGGCTTCCAAATATCCTTTGCCAATTCCACAAGAACAGCCTTAGCGAAAGGCTTCTTGAAGGAAAGATGTAACTCTGGGAGATGAGTTAACAGAACACAGAGCAGTTTCTCAAGCTTCTTTCCAGTTTTGAGCGGAAGATATTTCCTTTTTCACCATAGCCCTCTATGGGCTTCAAATATCCTTTGCCAATTCCACAAGAACAGCCTTAGCGAAAGTCTTCTTGAAGGAAAGATGTAACTCTGTGAGATGAATTAACAGAACACAGAGCAGTTTCTCAGAAAGCTTCTTTCCAGTTTTGAGCGGAAGATATTTCCTTTTTCACCATAGCCCTCTATGGGCTTCCAAGTATCCTTTGCCAATTCCACAAGAACAGCCTTAGCGAAAGGCTTCTTGAAGGAAAGATGTAACTCCGGAGATGAATTAACAGAACACAGAGCAGTTTCTCAGAAGGCTTCTTTCCAGTTTTGAGCGGAAGATATTTCCTTTTTCACCATAGTACTCTATGGGCTTCCAAATATCCTTTGCCAATTCCACAAGAACAGCCTTAGCGAAAGGCTTCTTGAAGGAAAGATGTAACTCCGGAGATGAATTAACAGAACACAGAGCAGTTTCTCAAGCTTCTTTCCAGTTTTGAACGGAAGATATTTCCTTTTTCACCATAGCCCTCTATGGGCTTCAAATATCCTTTGCCAGTTCCACAAGAACAGCCTTAGCGAAAGGCTTCTTGAAGGAAAGATGTAACTCTGTGAGATGAATTAACAGAACACAGAGCAGTTTCTCAAGCTTCTTTCCAGTTTTGAGCGGAAGATATTTCCTTTTTCACCATAGCCCTCTATGGGCTTGAAATATCCTTTGCCAATTCCACAAGAACAGCCTTAGCGAAAGGCTTCTTGCAGGAAAGATGTAACTCTGTGAGATGAATTAACAGAATACAGAGCAGTTTCTCAGAAAGCTTCTTTCCAGTTTTGAGCGGAAGATATTTCCTTTTCTCCATAGCCCTCTATGGGCTTCCAAATATCTCTTTGCCAATTCCACAAGAACAGCCTTAGCGAAGGCTTCTTGAAGGAAAGATGTAACTCCGGAGATGAATTAACAGAACACAGAGCAGTTTCTCAGAGAGCTTCTTTCCAGTTTTAAACGGAAGTTATTTCCTTTTTCACCATAGCCCTCTATGGGCTTCCAAATATCCTTTGCCAATTCCACAAGAACAGCCTTAGCGAAAGGCTTCTTGAAGGAAAGATGTAAGTCTGGGAGATGAATTAACAGAACACAGAGCAGTTTCTCAGAAAGCTTCTTTCCAGTTTTGAGCGGAAGATATTTCCTTTTTCACCATAGCCCTCTATGGGCTTCCAAATATCCTTTGCCAATTCCACAAGAACAGCCTTAGCGAAGGCTTCTTGAAGGAAAGATGTAACTCTGTGAGATGAATTAACAAAACACAGAGCAGTTTCTCAGAAAGCTTCTTTCCAGTTTTGAATGGAAGATATTTCCTTTTTCACCATAGCCCTCTATGGGCTTCCAAATATCCTTTGCCAATTCCACAAGAACAGCCTTAGCGAAAGGCTTCTTGAAGGAAAGATGTAACTCTGGGAGATGAATTAACAGAACACAGAGCAGTTTCTCAAGCTTCTTTCCAGTTTTGAGCGGAAGATATTTCCTTTTTCACCATAGCCCACTATGGGCTTCCAAATATCCTTTGCCAATTCCACAAGAACAGCCTTAGCGAAGGCTTCTTGCAGGGACAGATGTAACTCTGGGAGATGAATTAACAGAACACAGAGCAGTTTCTCAGAAAGCTTCTTTCCAGTTTTGAGCGGAAGATATTTCCTTTTTCACCATAGCCCTCTATGGGCTTCCAAATATCCTTTGCCAATTCCACAAGAACAGCCTTAGCGAAAGGCTTCTTGAAGGAAAGATGTAACTCTGGGAGATGAATTAACAGAACACAGAGCAGTTTCTCAGAAAGCTTCTTTCCAGTTTTGAGCGGAAGATATTTCCTTTTTCACCATAGCCCTCTATGGGCTTCCAAATATCTCTTTGCCAATTCCACAAGAACAGCCTTAGCGAAAGGCTTCTTGAAGGAAAGATGTAACTCCGGAGATGAATTAACAGAACACAGAGCAGTTTCTCAGAAAGCTTCTTTCCAGTTTTGAGCGGAAGATATTTCCTTTTTCACCATAGCCCTCTATGGGCTTCCAAATATCCTTTGCCAATTCCACAAGAACAGCCTTAGCGAAGGCTTCTTGAAGGAAAGATGTAACTCTGGGAGATGAATTAACAGAACACAGAGCAGTTTCTCAGAAAGCTTCTTTCCAGTTTTGAGCGGAAGATATTTCCTTTTTCACCATAGCCCTCTATGGGCTTCCAAATATCCTTTGCCAATTCCACAAGAACAGCCTTAGCGAAGGCTTCTTGAAGGAAAGATGTAACTCTGGGAGATGAATTAACAGAACACAGAGCAGTTTCTCAGAAAGCTTCTTTCCAGTTTTGAGCGGAAGATATTTCCTTTTTCACCATAGCCCTCTATGGGCTTCCAAATATCCTTGCCAATTCCACAAGAACAGCCTTAGCGAAGGCTTCTTGAAGGAAAGATGTAACTCTGGAGATGAATTAACAGAACACAGAGCAGTTTCTCAGAAGGCTTCTTTCCAGTTTTGAGCGGAAGATATTTCCTTTTTCACCATAGCCCTCTATGGGCTTCCAAATATCCTTTGCCAATTCCACAAGAACAGCCTTAGCGAAGGCTTCTTGAAGGGAAAGATGTAACTCCGGAGATGAATTAACAGAATACAGAGCAGTTTCTCAGAAAGCTTCTTTCCAGTTTTGAGCGGAAGATATTTCCTTTTTCACCATAGCCCTCTATGGGCTTCAAATATCCTTTGCCAGTTCCACAAGAACAGCCTTAGCGAAAGGCTTCTTGAAGGAAAGATGTAACTCTGTGAGATGAATTAACAGAACACAGAGCAGTTTCTCAGAAAGCTTCTTTCCAGTTTTGAGCGGAAGATATTTCCTTTTTCACCGTAGCCCTCTATGGGCTTCCAAATATCCTTTGCCAATTCCACAAGAACAGCCTCAGCGAAAAGGCTTCTTGAGGGAAAGATGTAACTCTGTGAGATGAATTAACAGAACACAGAGCAGTTTCTCAAGCTTCTTTCCAGTTTTGAACAGAAGATATTTCCTTTTTCACCATAGCCCTCTATGGGCTTCAAATATCCTTTGCCAATTCCACAAGAACAGCCTTAGCGAAAGGCTTCTTGCAGGAAAGATGTAACTCCGGAGATGAATTAACAGAACACAGAGCAGTTTCTCAAGCTTCTTTCCAGTTTTGAGCGGAAGATATTTCCTTTTTCACCATAGCCCTCTATGGGCTTCAAATATCCTTTGCCAATTCCACAAGAACAGCCTTAGCGAAAAGCTCTTGAAGGGAAAGATGTAACTCTGTGAGATGAATTAACAGAACACAGAGCAGTTTCTCAGAAAGCTTCTTTCAGTTTTGAGCGGAAGATATTTCCTTTTCTCCATAGCCCTCTATGGGCTTCCAAATATCTCTTTGCCAATTCCACAAGAACAGCCTTAGCGAAAGGCTTCTTGAAGGAAAGATGTAACTCCGGAGATGAATTAACAGAACACAGAGCAGTTTCTCAAGCTTCTTTCCAGTTTTGAAGCGGAAGATATTTCCTTTTTCACCATAGCCCTCTATGGGCTTCCAAATATCCTTTGCCACTTCCACAAGAACAGCCTTAGCGAAAGTCTTCTTGAAGGAAAGATGTAACTCTGTGAGATGAATTAACAGAACACAGAGCAGTTTCTCAGAAAGCTTCTTTCCAGTTTTGAACGGAAGATATTTCCTTTTTCACCATAGCCCTCTATGGGCTTCCAAATATCCTTTGCCAATTCCACAAGAACAGCCTTAGCGAAAGGCTTCTTGAAGGGAAAGATGTAACTCTGTGAGATGAATTAACAGAACACAGAGCAGTTTCTCAGAAAGCTTCTTTCCAGTTTTGAACGGAAGATATTTTTCACCATAGCCCTCTATGGGCTTCCAAATATCCTTTGCCAATTCCACAAGAACAGCCTTAGCGAAAGGCTTTTGAAGGAAAGATGTAACTCTGGAGATGAATTAACAGAACACAGAGCAGTTTCTCAGAAAGCTTCTTTCCAGTTTTTAAAGAAGATATTTCCTTTTTCACCGTAGCCCTCTATGGGCTTCCAAATATCCCTTTGCCAATTCCACAAGAACAGCCTTAGCGAAAGGCTTCTTGAAGGGAAAGATGTAACTCTGGGAGATGAATTAACAGAACACAGAGCAGTTTCTCAGAAAGCTTTTTCCAGTTTTGAACGGAAGATATTTCCTTTTTCACCATAGCCCTCTATGGGCTTCCAAATATCCCTTTGCCAATTCCACAAGAACAGCCTTAGCGAAAGACTTCTTGAAGAGAAAGATGTAACTCTGGGAGATGAATTAACAGAACACAGAGCAGTTTCTCAGAAAGCTTCTTTCCAGTTTTGAACGGAGGATATTTCCTTTTTCACCATAGCCCTCTATGGGCTTCCAAATATCTCTTTGCCAATTCCACAAGAACAGCCTTAGCGAAAGGCTTCTTGAAGGGAAAGATGTAACTCTGGGAGATGAATTAACAGAACACAGAGCAGTTTCTCAGAAAGCTTCTTTCCAGTTTTGAGCGGAAGATATTTCCTTTTTCACCATAGCCCTCTATGGGCTTCCAAATATCCCTTTGCCAATTCCACAAGAACAGCCTTAGCGAAAGGCTTCTTGAAGGGAAAGATGTAACTCTGGGAGATGAATTAACAGAACACAGAGCAGTTTCTCAGAAAGCTTCTTTCCAGTTTTGAACGGAGGATATTTCCTTTTTCACCATAGCCCTCTATGGGCTTCCAAATATCTCTTTGCCAATTCCACAAGAACAGCCTTAGCGAAAGGCTTCTTGAAGGGAAAGATGTAACTCTGGGAGATGAATTAACAGAACACAGAGCAGTTTCTCAAGCTTCTTTCCAGTTTTGAGCGGAAGATATTTCCTTTTTCACCATAGCCCTCTATGGGCTTCCAAATATCTCTTTGCTAATTCCACAAGAACAGCCTTAGCGAAAGGCTTCTTGAAGGAAAGATGTAACTCCGGAGATGAATTAACAGAACACAGAGCAGTTTCTCAGAAAGCTTCTTCCAGTTTTGAACGGAAGATATTTCCTTTTCACCATAGCCCTCTATGGGCTTCCAAATATCCTTTGCCAATTCCACAAGAACAGCCTTAGCGAAAGTCTTCTTGAAGGAAAGATGTAACTCCGGAGATGAATTAAAAGAACACAGAGCAGTTTCTCAGAAAGCTTCTTTCCAGTTTTGAACGGAAGATATTTCCTTTTTCACCATAGCCCTCTATGGGCTTCCAAATATCCTTTGCCAGTTCCACAAGAACAGCCTTAGCGAAAGGCTTCTTGAAGGAAAGATGTAACTCTGTGAGATGAATTAACAGAACACAGAGCAGTTTCTCAGAAAGCTTCTTTCCAGTTTTGAACGGAAGATATTTCCTTTTTCACCATAGCCCTATGGGCTTCCAAATATCCTTTGCCAATTCCACAAGAACAGCCTTAGAGAAAGGCTTCTTGAAGGAAAGATGTAACTCGGAGATGAATTAAAAGAACACAGAGCAGTTTCTCAGAAACCTTCTTTCCAGTTTTGAACGGAAGATATTTTTTCACCATAGCCCTCTATGGGCTTCCAAATATCCTTTGCCAATTCCACAAGAACAGCCTTAGCGAAAGGCTTCTTGAAGGGAAAGATGTAACTCTGGGAGATGAATTAACAGAACACAGAGCAGTTTCTCAGAAAGCTTCTTTCCAGTTTTGAACGGAAGTTATTTCCTTTTCACCATAGCCCTCTATGGGCTTCCAAATATCCTTTGCCACTTCCACAAGAACAGCCTTAGCGAAAGACTTCTTGAAGGAAAGATGTAACTCTGTGAGATGAATTAACAGAACACAGAGCAGTTTCTCAAGCTTCTTTCCAGTTTTGAGCGGAAGATATTTCCTTTTTCACCATAGCCCTCTATGGGCTTCCAAATATCCTTTGCCACTTCCACAAGAACAGCCTTAGCGAAAGGCTTCTTGAAGGAAAGATGTAACTCTGTGAGATGAATTAACAGAACACAGAGCAGTTTCTCAGAAAGCTTCTTTCCAGTTTTGAACGGAAGATATTTTTTCACCATAGCCCTCTATGGGCTTCCAAATATCCTTTGCTAATTCCACAAGAACAGCCTTAGCGAAGGCTTCTTGCAGGAAAGATGTAACTCTGGGAAATGAATTAAGAGAACACAGAGCAGTTTCTCAGAAAGCTTCTTTCCAGTTTTGAACGGAAGATATTTCCTTTTTCACCATAGCCCTCTATGGGCTTCCAAATATCCCTTTGCCAATTCCACAAGAACAGCCTTAGCGAAAGGCTTCTTGCAGGGAAAGATGTAACTCTGGGAGATGAATTAACAGAACACAGAGCAGTTTCTCAGAAATCTTCTATCCAGTTTTGAACGGAAGATATTTCCTTTTTCACCATAGCCCTCTATGGGCTTCCAAATATCCCTTTGCCAATTCCACAAGAACAGCCTTAGCGAAAGGCTTCTTGAAGGGAAAGATGTAACTCCGGGAGATGAATTAACAGAACACAGAGCAGTTTCTCAGAAAGCTTCTTTCCAGTTTTGAACGGAAGATATTTCCTTTTTCACCATAGCCCTATATGGGCTTCCAAATATCCCTTTTCCACCTCCACAAGAATAGCCTTAGCGAAAGTCTTCTTCAAGGGAAAGATGGAACTCTGTGAGATGAATTAACAGAACACAGAGCAGTTTCTCAGAAAGCTTCTTTCCAGTTTTGAACGGAAGATATTTCCTTTTTCACCATAGCCCTCTATGGGCTTCCAAATATCCTTTGCCAATTCCTCAAGAACAGTCTTAGCGAAAGGCTTCTTGAAGGAAAGATGTAACTCTGTGAGATGAATTAACAGAACACAGAGCAGTTTCTCAGAAAGCTTCTTTCCAGTTTTGAGCGGAAGATATTTCCTTTTCTCCATAGCCCTCTATGGGCTTCCAAATATCCTTTGCCACTTCCACAAGAACAGCCTTAGCGAAAGGCTTCTTGCAGGAAAGATGTAACTCTGGGAGATGAATTAACAGAACACAGAGCAGTTTCTCAGAAAGCTTCTTTCCAGTTTTGAAC
>JAKFHT010002650.1:0-14313 GCA_023783455.1 Erythrocebus patas | reverse complement strand
AGTTTGAGATTTTACATTTAAGTCTTTAATCCATCTTGAGTTAATTTCTGTGTAACGTGTAAGGAAGGGGTCCAGTTTCAATTTTTGCATACAGCTAAGTTCTCCCAATACTTTACTAAATAGGAAATCCTTTCCCTATTGCTTGTTTTTGTCAGGTCTGTTGAAGATCAGATGGTTGTAGATGTGTGGTCTTATTCCTAAGTTCTCTATCAGAGTGAACAAACAACCTACAGAATGAGAGAAATTTTTGCAACCTATCCATCTGACAAAGGTCTAATGTCCAGAGTCTACACAGAACTTAAACACATTTACAACAAAAAAAACTCCATTAAAAGTGGGCCAAAGGACACAAACACACACTTCTCAAAAGAAGACATTTATGCAGCCAACAAACATAAAAAAGAAGCTCAACATCACTGATCATTAGTGAAATGCAAATCAAAACCACAATGAGATACCGTCTCACATCAGTCAGAATGGTGATTATTAAAGTCAAGAAACAACAGATGCTGGTGAGGCTGTGGAGAGATAGGGACGCTTTTACACTATTGGTGGAATGTAAATTAGTTCAACCATCGTGGAAGACAGTGTGGCAATTTCTCAAAGACCTAGAGGAAGAAATACCATTTGACCCAGCAATCCAATTACTGGGTATATACCAAAGGAATAGAAACCGTTCTATTATAAAGATACATGCATATGTTCACTGCAGTACTAGTCACAATAGCAAATACATGGATTCAACCCAAATGCTAATCAATGATAGACTGGATAAAGAAAATGTACATATACACCATGGAATACTATGAAAACTTAAAAGGGAATGAGATGATGTCCTCTGCAGGGACACGGATGGAGCTGGAAGCCATTACTCTCAGCAAACTAATGCAGGAACAGAAAACCAAACACACATGTTCTTACTGTAAGTGGGAGGTGAACAATGAGAACACATGGACACAGGAGAATTCCACAAGAACAGCCTTAGCGAAAGGCTTCTTGAAGGGAAAGATGTAACTCTGTGAGATGAATTAACAGAACACAAAGCAGTTTCTCAGAAAGCTTCTTCCAGTTTTTAAATCAAGATATTTCCTTTTTCACCATTGCCCTCTATGGGTGTCCCAATATCACTTTGCCGATTCCACAAGAACACACTTAGCGACAGGCTTCTTGAAGGGAAAGATGTAACTCTGTGAGATGAATTAAGAGAACACAAAGCAGTTTCTCAGAAAGTTTCTTCCCAGTTTTTAATGAAAGATATTTCCTTTTTCACCATAGCCCTCTATGGGCTTCCAAATATCACTTTGCCAATTCCACAAGAACAGTCTTACAGAAAGGCTTCTATAGGGGATAGCTGTAACTCTGAGAGATGAATTAACAGAACACACAGCAGTTCCTCAGAAACCTTCTTTACAGTATTTAACGGAAGATATTTCGTTTTTCACCATAGCCCACTATGGGCTTCCAAATATCACTTTGACAATTCCACAAGAACAGCATTAGCGAAAGGCTTCTTGAAGGGAAAGATGTAACTCTGTGAGATGAATTAACAGAACACAAAGCAGTTTCTCAGAAAGCTTCTTTCCAGTTTTTAAACGAAGATATTTCCTTTTTCACCATAGCTCTCTATGGGATTTCACATATCACTTTGCCAAATCCACAAAAACAGTCTTAGAGAAAGGCTTCTTGAGGGGAAAGCTGTAACTCTGTGGGATGAAGTAACAGAACACAAAGCAGTTCCTCAGAAAGCTTCTTTCCAGTATTTAACGGAAGATATTTCCTTTTTCACCAGAGCCCCCTATGGGCTTCCATATATCACTTTGCAACTTCCACAAGAACAGTCTTAGAGAAAGACTTCTTGAGGTGAAAGCTGTAACACTGTGAGATGAATTAACAGACCACAAAGCAGTTTCTCAGAAAGCTTCTTTACAGTTTTTAACGGAAGATATTTCCATTTTCACCATAGCCCCCTAAGGGCTTCCAAATATCACTTTGCCAATTCCAGAAGAACAGCCTTAGCGAAAGGCTTATTGAAGGAAAGATGTAACTCTGTGCGATGAATTATCAGAATACAAAGCAGTTTCTCAGAAAACTTCTTTCCAGTTTTAAAGGAAGATATTTCCTTTTCACCATAGCATTCTATGGGCTTCCAAATATCACTTTGCCAATTCCACAAGAACAGTCTTAGAGAAAGGTTCTTGAGGTGAAAGTTGTAACTCTGTGAGATGAATTAACAGAACACAAAGCAGTTTCTCAGAAAGCTTCTTTCCAGTTTTAACGGAAGATATTTCCTTCTTTACCATTGCCCTCTATGGGCTTCCAAATATCACTTTGCCAATTCCACAAGAACAGACTTAGCGACAGGCTTCTTGAAGGAAAGATGTAACTCTGTGAGATGAATTTACAGAGCATAAAAGCAGTTTCTCAGAAATCTTCTTTCCAGTTTTAATGGAAGATATTTCCTTTTCACCATAGCCTTCTATGGGCTTCCAAATATCACTTTGCCAATTCCACAAGAACTGTCTTAGAGAAAGGCTTCTTGAAGGGAAAGCTGTAACTCTGTGAGATGAATTAGCAGAACACAAAGCAGTTTATCAGAGAACTTCTTTCCAGCATTTAACAGAAGATATTTCCTTTTTCACCATTGCACCCTATGGCCTTCCGAATATCACTTTGCCAATTCCACAAGAACAGCATTAGCGAAAGGCTTCTTGACGGGAAAGCTGTAACTCTGTGAGATGAATTAACAGAAACAAAGCAGTTTCTCAGAAAGCTTCTTTCCAGTTTTTAAAGGAAGATATTTCCTTTTTCACCATAGCCCTCTATGGGCTTCCAAATATCACTTTGCCAATTCCACAAGAACAGCCTTAGCAAAAGGCTTCTTGAAGGGAAAGGTGTATCTCTGTGAGATGAATTAACAGAACACAAAGCAGTTTCTCAGAAAGCTTCTTTCCAGTTTCTAACGGAAGTTATTTCCTTTTTCACCATTGCCCTCTATGGGCTTCCAAATACCACTTTGCCAATTCCACAAGAACAGCCTTAGAGAAAGGCTTTGAGGTGAAAGTTGTAACTCAGTGAGATGAATTAACAGAACACAAAGCAGTTTCTCAGAAAGCTTCTTCCAGTTTCTAAAGGAAGATATTTCCTTTTCACCATTGCCCTCTATGGGCTTCTAAATATCACTTTGCCAATTCCACAAGAACAGACTTAGCGACACGCTTCTTGAAGGGAAAGATGTAACTCTGTGAGATGAATTAAGAAAACACAAAGCAGTTTCTCACAAAGCTTCTTTACAGTTTTTAACGGAAGATATTTCCATTTTCACCATAGCCCTCTAAGGGCTTCCAAATATCACTTTGCCAATTCCAGAAGAACAGCCTTAGCGAAAGGCTTATTGAAGGGAAAGATGTAACTCTGTGAGATGAATTATCAGAATACAAATCAGTTTCTCAGAAAACTTCTTTCCAGTTTTTAAAGGAAGATATTTCCTTTTTCACCATAGCATTCTATGGGCCTCCAAATATCACTTTGCCAATTCCACAAGAACAGTCTTAGAGAAAGGCTTTGAGGTGAAAGTTGTAACTCAGTGAGATGAATTAACAGAACACAAAGCAGTTTCTCAGAAAGCTTCTTCCAGTTTTTAACGGAAGATATTTCCTTTTTCACCATTGCCCTCTATGGGCTTCCAAATACCACTTTGCCAATTCCACAAGAACAGACTTAGCGACACGCTTCTTGAAGGGAAAGATGTAACTCTGTGAGATGAATTAACAGAACACAAAGCAGTTTCTCAGAAAGCTTCTTTCCAGTTTTTAATGGAAGATATTTCCTTTTTCACCATAGCATTCTATGGGCCTCCAAATATCACTTTGCCAATTCCACAAGAACAGTCTTAGAGAAAGGCTTCTTGAGGTGAAAGTTGTAACTCAGTGAGATGAATTAACAGAACACAAAGCAGTTTCTCAGAAAGCTTCTTTCCTGTTTTTAACGGAAGATATTTCCTTCTTCACCATTGCCCTCTATGGGCTTCCAAATACCACTTTGCCAATTCCACAAGAACAGACTTAGCGACACGCTTCTTGAAGGGAAAGATGTAACTCTGTGAGATGAATTTACAGAACGCAAAGCAGTTTCTCAGAAATCTTCTTTCCAGTTTTTAATGGAAGATATTTCCTTTCTCACCATAGCCTTCTAAGGGCTTCCAAATATCACTTTGCCAATTCCACAAGAACTGTCTTAGAGAAAGGCTTCTTGAAGGGAAAGCTGTAACTCTGTGAGATGAATTAGCATAACACAAAGCAGTTTATCAGAGAACTTCTTTCCAGTATTTAGCAGAAGATATTTCCTTTTTCACCATTGCCCTCTATGGGCTTCAGAATATCACTTTGCCAATTCCACAAGAACAGCATTAGCGAAAGGCTTCTTGACGGGAAAGCTGTAACTCTGTGAGATGAATTAACAGAACACAAAGCAGTTTCTCAGAAAGCTTCTTTCCAGTTTTTAAAGGAAGATATTTCCTTTATCACCATAGCCCTCTAAGGGCTTCCAAATACCACTTTACCAATTCCACAAGAACAGCCTTAGCTAAAGGCTTCTTAAAGGGAAAGCTGTAACTCTGTGAGATGAATTAACAGAACACAAAGCACTTTCTCAGCAAGCTTCTTTCCAGTTATTAATGGAAGATATTTCCTTTTTCACCATGGCCCTCTACGGGCTTCCAAATATCACTTTGCCAATTCCACAAGAACAGCCTTAGCGAAAGGCTTCTTGAAGGGAAAGGTGTAACTCTGTGAGATGAATTAACAGAACACAAAGCAGTTTCTCAGAAAGCTTCTTTCCAGTTTTTAACGGAAGATATTTCCTTTTAGCCCATAGCCCTCTACGGGCTTCCAAATATCACTTTGCAAATTCCACAAGAACAGCCTTAGCGAAAGTCTTCTTCAAGGGAAAGATGTAACTCTGTGAGATGAATTAACAGAACACAAAGCAGTTTCTCAGAAAGCTTCTTTCCAGTTTCTAACGGAAGATATTTCCGTTTTCACCATAGCCCTTTACGGGCTTCCAAATATCACTTTGCCAATTCCACAGGAACAGCCTTAGCGAAAGGCTTCTTGAAGGGAAAGATGTAACTCTGTGAGGTGAATTTTCAGAACACAAAGCAGTTTCTCCGAAAACTTCTTTCCAGTTTTTAAAGGAAGATATTTCCTTTTCACCATAGCCTCTATGGGCTTCCAAATATCACTTTGCAAATTACACAAGAACAGTCTTAGAGAAAGGCTTCTTGAGGGAAAGCTGTAACTCTGTGAGATGAATTAACAGAACACAGAGCAGTTTCTCAGAAAACTTCTTTCCAGTATTTAACGGAAGATATTTCCTTTTTCACCATAGCCCTTTACGGGCTTCCAAATATCACTTTGCCAATTCCACAGGAACAGCCTTAGCGAAAGGCTTCTTGAAGGAAAGATGTAACTCTGTCAGATGAATTATCAGAACACAAAGCAGTTTCTCAGAAAACTTCTTTTCCAGTTTTTAAAGGAAGATATTTCCTTTTCACCATAGCCCTCTATGGGCTTCCAAATATCACTTTGCCAATTCCACAAGAACAGCATTAGCGAAAGGCTTTTGAAGGAAAGATGTAACTCTGTGAGATGAATTAACAGAACACAAAGCAGTTTCTCAGAAAGCTTCTTTCCAGTATTTAACAGAAGATATTTCCTTTTCACCATAGCCTCTATGGGCTTCCGAATATCACTTTGCCAATTCCACAAGAACAACCTTAGCGAAAGGCTTATTGAAGGGAAAGATGTAACTCTGTCAGATGAATTATCAGAACACAAAGCAGTTTCTCAGAAAGCTTCTTTCCAGTATTTAACAGAAGATATTTCCTTTTCACCATTGCCCTCTATGGGCTTCCGAATATCACTTTGCCAATTCCACATGAACAGCATTAGCGAAAGGCTTCTTGAAGGGAAAGCTGTAACTCTGTGAGATGAATTAACAGAACACAAAGCAGTTTCTCAGAAAGCTTCTTTCCAGGTTTTAAAGGAAGATATTTCCTTTTTCACCATAGCCCTCTATGGGCTTCCAAATACCACTCTGCCAATTCCACTAGAACAGCCTTAGCTAAAGGCTTCTTAAAGGGAAAGCTGTAACTCTGTGAGATGAATTAACAGAACACAAAGCAGTTTCTCAGCAAGCTTCTTTCCAGTTTTTAATGGAAGATATTTCCTTTTTCACCATAGCCCTCTATGGGCTTCCAAATATCACTTTGCCAATTCCACAAGAACAGCCTTAGCGAAAGGCTTCTTGAAGGGAAAGGTGTAACTCTGTGAGATGAATTAACAGAACACAAAGCAGTTTCTCAGAAAGCTTCTTTCCAGTTTTTAACGGAAGATATTTCCTTTATCACCATAGCTCTCTATGGGCTTCTACATATCACTTTGCCAATTCCACAAAAACAGTCTTAGAGAAAGGCTTCTTGAGGGGAAAGCTGTAACTCTGTGGGATGAAGTAACAGAACACAAAGCAGTTTCTCAGAAATCTTCTTTCCAGTATTTAACGGAAGATATTTCCTTTTTCACCATAGCCCTTTACGGGCTTCCAAATATCACTTTGCGAATTCCACAAGAGCAGTCTTAGCGAAAGATTTCTTGAAGGGAAAGATGTAACTCTGTGAGATGAATTAAGAGAACACAAAGCAGTTTCTCAGAAAGCTTCTTTCCAGTTTTTACCGAAGATATTTCCTTTTTCACCATAGCCCTCTATGGGCTTCCTAATATCACTTTGCCAATTCCACAAGAACAGCCTTAGTGAAAGGCTTCTTGAAGGGAAAGATGTAACTCCATGAGATGAATTGACAGAAGAGAAAGCAGTTTCTCAGAAAGCTTCCTTCCAGTTTCTCAAGGAAGATTTTTTTTTTTCACCATTGCCCTCTATGGGCTTCTAAATATCACTTTGCCAATTCCACAAGAACAGACTTAGCGACACGCTTCTTGAAGGGAAAGATGTAACTCTCTGAGATGAATTAAGAAAACACAAAGCAGTTTCTCAGAAAGCTTCTTTCCAGTTTTTAACGGAAGATATTTCCTTTTTCACCATAGCCCTCTAAGGGCTTCCAAATATCACTTTGCCAATTCCAGAAGAACAGCCTTAGGGAAAGGCTTATTGAAGGGAAAGATGTAACTCTGTGAGATGAATTATCAGAACACAAAGAAGTTTCTCAGAAAACTTCTTTCCAGTTTTTAAAGGAAGATATTTCCTTTTATACCATAGCATTCTATGGGCTTCCAAATATCACTTTGCCAATTCCACAAGAACAGTCTTAGAGAAAGGCTTCTTGAGGTGAAAGTTGTAACTCTGCGAGATGAATTAGCAGAACACAAAGCAGTTTATCAGAGAACTTCTTTCCAGTATTTAACAGAAGATATTTCCTTTTTCACCTTTGCCCTATGGGCTTCCGAATATCACTTTGCAAATTCCACAGGAACAGCCTTAGGGAAAGTCTTCTTCAAGGGAAAGATGTAACTCTGTGACATGAAGTAACAGAACGCAAAGCAGTTTCTCAGAAAGCTTCTTTCCAGTTTTTAACGGAAGATATTTCCTTTTTCACCGTACCCTTCTAAGGGCTTCCAAATATCACTTTGCGAATTCCACAAGAACAGCATTGCAAAAGGCTTCTTGAAGAGAAAGCTGTAACTCTGTGAGATGACTTAACAGAACACAAAGCAGTTTCTCAGAAATCTTCTTTCCAGTTTTTAACGGAAGATATTTCCTTTTTCACCATAGCCCTCTATGGGCTTCCAAATATCACTTTGCAAATTACACAAGAACAGTCTTAGAGAAAGGCTTCTTGGGGAGAAAGCTGTAACTCTGTGAGATGAATTCACAGAACACAGAACAGTTTCTCAGAAAGCTTCTTTCCAGTTTTGAACGGAAGATATTTCCTTTTTCACCATAGCCCTCTATGGGCTTCCAAATATAACTTTGCCAATTCCACAAGAACAGCCTTATCGAAAGGCTTCTTGAAGGGAAAGGTGTAACTCCATGAGATGAATTAACAGAACACAAAGCAGTTTCTCAGAAAGCTTCTTTCCAGTTTTTAACGGAAGATATTTCCTTTATCACCATAGCCCTCTATGGGCTTCCAAATATCACTTTGCCAATTCCACAGGAACAGCCTTAGCGAAAGGCTTCTTGAAGGGAAAGATGTAACTCTGTGAGGTGAATTTTCAGAACACAAAGCAGTTTCTCCGAAAACTTCTTTCCAGTTTTTAAAGGAAGATATTTCCTTTTTCAGCATAGCCCTCTATGGGCTTCCAAATATCACTTTGCAAATTACACAAGAACAGTCTTAGAGAAAGGCTTCTTGGGGAGAAAGCTGTAACTCTGTGAGATGAATTAACAGAACACAGAGCAGTTTCTCAGAAAACTTCTTTCCAGTATTTAACGGAAGATATTTCCTTTTTCACCATAGCCCTTTACGGACTTCCAAATATCACTTTGCCAATTCCACAGGAACAGCCTTAGCGAAAGGCTTCTTGAAGGGAAAGATGTAACTCTGTGAGGTGAATTTTCAGAACACAAAGCAGTTTCTCCGAAAACTTCTTTCCAGTTTTTAAAGGAAGATATTTCCTTTTTCACCATAGCCCTCTATGGGCTTCCAAATATCACTTTGCCAATTCCACAAGAACAGCATTAGCGAAAGGCTTTTTGAAGGGAAAGATGTAACACTGTGAGATGAATTAACAGAACACAATGCAGTTTCTCAGAAAGCTTCTTTCCAGTTTTTAACAGAATATATTTCATTTTTCACCGTAGCCCTCTAAGAGCTTCCAAATATCACTTCGCCAATTCCACAAGAACAACCTAAGCGAAAGGCTTATTGAAGGGAATGATGTAACTCTGTGAGATGAATTATCAGAACACAAAGCAGTTTCTCAGAAAGCTTCTTTCCAGTTTTTAAAGAAAGATATTCCTCTTTCACCATAGCCCTCTGTGGGCTTCCAAATATGACTTTGCCAAATCCACAAGAACAGTCTTAGAGAAAGGCTTCTTGAGGTGGAAGCTGTAACTCTGTAAGATGAATTAACAGAACACAAAGCAGTTTCTCAGAAAGCTTCTTTCCATTTTTTAACGTAAGATATTTCCTTTTTCACCATTGCCCTCTATGGGCTTCCAAATACCACTTTGCCAATACCACAAGAACAGCGTTAGCTAAAGGCTTCTTGAAGGGAAAGCTGTAACTCTGTGAGATGAATTAACAGAACACAAAGCAGTTTCTCAGAAAGCTTCTTTCCAGTTTCTAACGGAAGATATTTCCTTTTTCACCATAGCCTCTATGGGCTTCCAAATATCACTTTGCCAATTCCACAAGAACAGCATTAGCGAAAGGCTTCTTGAAGGAAAGATGTAACTCTGTGAGATGAATTTTCAGAACACAAAGCAGTTTCTCAGAAAGCTTCTTTCCAGTTTTTAAAGGAAGATATTTTTTTTCACCATAGCCCTCTATGGGCTTCCAAATATCACTTTGCCAATTCCACAAGAACAGCTTAGAGAAAGGCTTCTTGAGGGAAAGCTGTAACTCTGTGAGATGAATTAACAGAACACAAAGCAGTTTCTCAGAAAGATTCTTTCCAGTTTTAACGGAAGATATTTTTTTCTCACCATTGCCTCTATGGGCTTCCAAATATCACTTTGCCAATTCCACAAGAACAGACTTAGTGAAAGGCTTCTTGAAGGAAAGCTGTAACTCTGTGAGATGAATTAACAGAACACAAAGCAGTTTCTCAGAAAGCTTCTTTCCAGTTTTAACGGAAGATATTTCCTTTTTCACCATAGCCCACTATGGGCTTCAAATATCACTTTGCAATTCCACAAGAACAGCCTTAGAGAAAGATTTCTTGAAGGGAAAGATGTAACTCTGTGAGATGAATTAACAGAACACAAAGCAGTTTCTCAGAAAGCTTCTTTCCAGTTTTAATGAAGATATTTCCTTTTTCACCATAGCCCCTATGGGCTTCCAAATATCACTTTGCCAATTCCACAAGAACAGCCTTAGTGAAAGGCTTCGAAGGAAAGATGTAACTCCATGAGATGAATTAACAGAACAGAAAGCGGTTTCTCAGAAAGCTTCCTTCCAGTTTCTAAATTAAGATATTTCCTTTTTCACCATTGCCCTCTATGGGCTTCTAAATATCACTTTGCCTATTCCACAAGAACAGACTTAGCGACACGCTTCTTGAAGGGAAAGATGTAACTCTGTGAGATGAATTAAGAAAACACAAAGCAGTTTCTCAGAAAGCTTCTTTCCAGTTTTTAAAGGAAGATATTTCCTTTTTCACCATAGCCCTCTATGGGCTTCCAAATATCACTTTGCCAATTCCACAAGAACAGCCTTAGCAAAAGGCTTCTTAAAGGGAAAGGTGTAACTCTGTGAGATGAATTAACAGAACACAAAGCAGTTTCTCAGAAAGCTTCTTTCCAGTTCCTAACGGAAGTTATTTCCTTTTTCACCATTGCCCTCTATGGGCTTCCAAATACAACTTTGCCAATTCCACAAGAACAGCCTTAGCTAAAGGCTTCTCGAAGGAAAGATGTAACTCCATGAGATGAATTAACAGAACAGAAAGCGGTTTCTCAGAAAGCTTCCTTCCAGTTTCTAAATTAAGATATTTCCTTTTCACCATTGCCCTCTATGGGCTTCTAAATATCACTTTGCCTATTCCACAAGAACAGACTTAGCGACACGCTTCTTGAAGGAAAGATGTAACTCTGTGAGATGAATTAAGAAAACACAAAGCAGTTTCTCAAGCTTCTTTCCAGTTTTAAAGGAAGATATTTCCTTTTTCACCATAGCCCTCTATGGGCTTCCAAATATCACTTTGCCAATTCCACAAGAACAGCCTTAGCAAAGGCTTCTTGAAGGAAAGCTGTAACTCTGTGAGATGAATTAACAGAACACAAAGCAGTTTCTCAGAAAGCTTCTTTCCAGTTCCTAACGGAAGATATTTCCTTTTCACCATTGCCCTCTATGGGCTTCCAAATACAACTTTGCCAATTCCACAAGAACAGCCTTAGCTAAAGGCTTCTTGAAGGGAAAGCTGTAACTCTGTGAGATGAATTAAGAGAACACAAAGCAGTTTCTCAGAAAGCTTCTTTCCAGTTTCTAACGGAAGATATTTCCTTTTTCACCATAGCACTGTACGGGCTTCCAAATATCACTTTGCCAATTCCACAAGAACAGCCTTAGCGAAAGGTTTCTTGAAGGGAAAGATGTAACTCGGTGAGGTGAATTTTCAGAACACAAAGCAGTTTCTCAGAAAGCTTCTTTCCAGTTTTTAACTGAAGATATTTCCTTTTTCACCATTGACCTCTATGGGCTTCCAAATATCACTTTGCCAATTCCACAAGAACAGTCTTAGAGAAAGGCTTCTTGAGGTGGAAGCTGTAACTCTGTGAGATGAATTAACAGAACCCAAAGCAGTTTCTCAGAAAGCTTCTTTCCATTTTTTAACGGAAGATATTTCTTTTTTCACCATTGCCCTCTAAGGGCTTCCAAATACCACTTTGCCAATTCCACAAGAACAGCCTTAGCGAAAGGCTTCTTGAAGGGAAAGATGTAACTCAGGGAGATGAATTAACAGAACACAAAGCAGTTTCTCAGAAAGCTTCTTTCCAGTTTTTAACCGAAGATATTTCCTTTTTCACCATTGCCCTCTATGGGTGTCCCAATATCACTTTGCCGATTCCACAAGAACACACTTAGCGACAGGCTTCTTGAAGGGAAAGATGTAACTCTGTGAGATGAATTAAGAGAACACAAAGCAGTTTCTCAGAAAGTTTCTTCCCAGTTTTTAATGAAAGATATTTCCTTTTTCACCATAGCCCTCTATGGGCTTCCAAATATCACTTTGCCAATTCCACAAGAACAGTCTTACAGAAAGGCTTCTATAGGGGATAGCTGTAGCTCTGAGAGATGAATTAACAGAACACACAGCAGTTCCTCAGAAACCTTCTTTACAGTATTTAACGGAAGATATTTCGTTTTTCACCATAGCCCACTATGGGCTTCCAAATATCACTTTGCCAATTCCACAAGAACAGCATTAGCGAAAGGCTTCTTGAAGGGAAAGATGTAACTCCGTGAGATGAATTAACAGAAAACAATGCAGTTTCTCAGAAAGCTTCTTTCCAGTTTTTAACAGAATATATTTCATTTTTCACTGTAGCCCTCTAAGGGCTTCCAAATATCACTTCGCCAATTCCACAAGAACAACCTTAGCGAAAGGCTTATTGAAGGGAAAGATGTAACTCTGTCAGATGAATTATCAGAACACAAAGCAGTTTCTCAGAAAGCTTCTTTCCAGTATTTAACAGAAGATATTTCCTTTTCACCATTGCCCTCTATGGGCTTCCGAATATCACTTTGCCAATTCCACATGAACAGCATTAGAACTTCTTGAAGGAAAGCTGTAACTCTGTGAGATGAATTAACAGAACACAAAGCAGTTTCTCAGAAAGCTTCTTTCCAGGTTTTAAAGGAAGATATTTCCTTTTTCACCATAGCCCTCTATGGGCTTCCAAATACCACTCTGCCAATTCCACAAGAACAGCCTAGAAAGGAAGGCTGTAACTCTGTGAGATGAATTAACAGAACACAAAGCAGTTTCTAAGCAAGCTTCTTTCCAGTTTTTAATGGAAGATATTTCCTTTTTCACCATAGCCCTCTATGGGCTTCCAAATATCACTTTGCCAATTCCACAAGAACAGCCTTAGCGAAAGGCTTCTTGAAGGAAAGGTGTAACTCTGAGATGAATTAACAGAACACAAAGCAGTTGCTCAGAAAGCTTCTTTCCAGTTTTTAACGGAAGATATTTCCTTTATCACCATAGCCCTCATGGGCTTCAAATATCACTTTGCCAATTCCACAAAACAGCCTTAGAGAAAGGCTTCTTGAGGAAAGCTGTAACTCTGTGAGATGAATTAACAGAACACAAAGCAGTTTCTCAGAAAGCTTCTTTCCAGTATTTAACGGAAGATATTTCCTTTTTCACCATAGCCCTTTACGGGCTTCCAAATATCACTTTGCGAATTCCGCAAGAGCAGCCTTGGCGAAAGATTTCTTGAAGGAAAGATGTAACTCTGTGAGATGAATTAAGAGAACACAAAGCAGTTTCTCAGAAAGCTTCTTTCCAGTTTTTACCGAAGATATTTCCTTTTTCACCATAGCCCTCTATGGGCTTCCAAATATCACTTTGCCAATTCCACAAGAACAGCCTTAGTGAAAGGGTTCTTGAAGGGAAAGATGTAACTCCATGAGATGAATTAACAGAATAGAAAGCAGTTTCTCAGAAAGCTTCCTTCCAGTTTCTAAAGGAAGATTTTTTTTTCACCATTGCCCTCTATGGGCTTCTAAATATCACTTTGCCAATTCCACAAGAACAGACTTAGACAGGCTTCTTGAAGGAAAGATGTAACTCTCTGAGATGAATTAAGAAAACACAAAGCAGTTTCTCAGAAAGCTTCTTTCCAGTTTTAACGGAAGATATTTCCTTTTTCACCATAGCCTCTAAGGGCTTCCAAATATCACTTTGCCAATTCCAGAAGAACAGCCTTAGGAAAGGCTTCTTGAAGGAAAGATGTAACTCTGTGAGATGAATTATCAGAACACAAAGAAGTTTCTCAGAAAACTTCTTTCCAGTTTTTAAAGGAAGATATTTCCTTTTTCACCATAGCATTCTATGGGCTTCCAAATATCACTTTGCCAATTCCACAAGAACAGCCTTAGCGAAAGTCTTCTTCAAGGGAAAGATGTAACTCTGTGAGATAAATTAACAGAACACAAAGCAGTTTCTCAGAAAGCTTCTTTCCAGTTTCTAACGGAAGATATTTCCTTTTTCACCATAGCCCTTTACGGGCTTCCAAATATCACTTTGCCAATTCCACAAGAACAGCCTTAGCGAAAGGCTTCTTGAAGGGAATAATGTAACTCTGTGAGGTGAATTATCAGAACACAAAGCAGTTTCTCAGAAAACTTCTTTCCAGTTTTTAAAGGAAGATATTTCGTTTTTCACCATAGCCCTCTATGGGCTTCCAAATGTCACTTTGCAAATTACAGAAGAACAGTCTTAGAGAAAGGCTTCTTGAGGGGAAAGCTGTAACTCTGTGAGATGAATTAACAGAACACAGAGCAGTTTCTCAGAAAACTTCTTTCCAGTATTTAACGAAAGATATTTCCTTTTTCACCATAGCCCTCTATGGGCTTCCAAATATTACTTTGCCAATTCCACAAGAACAGTCTTAGAGAAAGACTTCTTG
>JAKFHT010002649.1:0-14313 GCA_023783455.1 Erythrocebus patas | reverse complement strand
TTTTTTCACCATAGCCTCAATGCGCCCCAAATATCACTTTGCCAATTCCACAAGAACAGCCTTAGCGAAAGGCTTCTTGAAGGAAAGATGTAACTCTGTGAGATGAATTTACAGAACACAGAGCAGTTTCTCAGAAAGCTTCCTTCGGTTTAACGGAAGATATTTTCTTTTCACCATAACCCTCTAAGGGCTTCCAAATATCCCTTTGCTAATTCCACAAGAACAGCCTTAGCGAAAGGCTTCTTGATGGGAAAGATGTAACTTTGTGAGATGAATTAACAGAACACAGAAAAGTTTCTCAGAAAGCTTCTTTACAGTTTTGAACGGAAGATATTTCCTTTTCACCATAGCCCTCTATGGGCTTCTAAATATCACTTTGCAATTCCACAAGAACCGCCTTAGCGAAGGCGGCTTCTTGAAGGAAAGATGTAACTCTGAGAGATGAATTAACAGAACACAGAGCAGTTTCTCAGAAAGCTTCTTTCCAGTTTTGAACGGAAGATATTTGCTTTTCACCATAGCCCTCTAAGGGCTTCCTATCACTTTGTCAATTCAACTGTTAGCAAACAGCTCCATGAAATACAGATGTAACTCAGTGAGTTGAATTCACACATCAAAAGCAGTTTCTCAGAAAGCTTCTTCACTTTTTATCTGAAGATATTTCCTTTGTCACTGTAAGCTTCATTGGGCAAAAAATATCATTGCAGATTTCAAGAAAAGTGTTAGCAAACATCATGAACAGAAGTAACTCTGTGAGTTGAATGCACGTCAAAGCAGTTTCTCAGAACGCTTCTTTCAGTTTTATCTGAAGATATTTTTCACTGTAGCCCTCGCGCTCCCAAATATCACTTTGCAGATTCCACGAGAAGAGTGTTAGCAAACAGCTACATGAACAGAAAGGTGGAACTCTGTGAGATGAATGCAGTCATAGAAGTTTCTCAGAATGCTTCTTTTCAGTTTTATCTGAAGATATTTCCTTTTCACTGTAGCTCAATGCGCTCCCAAATATCACTTTGCAGATTCCAGAAGAGTGTTAGCAAACAGCTACATGAACAGAAAGGTGGAACTATGAGATGAATTCAGAGATCAAAGACATTTCTCAGAAATCTTCTTTCAGTTTTATCTGAAGATATTTCCTTTGGCTGTACTCCCAAGCAAAGAAATATCTTCTCAGATTCAACAAAAACTGTGTTAGCTCCATGAAATACAGTGTAACTCTGAGTGTTGAATTCACAGATCACAAAGCAGTTTCTCAGAACTTCTTCTTTTTATCTGAAGATGTTTTCCTTGTCACTGTAGCTTCATCAAAGAAATATCACTTTGATTCAAGAAAAAGAGTGTTAGCAAACTATCATGAACAGAAAGGTAACTCTGTGAGTGAATTCACAGTCACAAGTTTCTCAGAACTTCTTTCAGTTTTATCTGAAGATATTTTTCACTGTCCCCAATGCGCTCCCAAATATCACTTTGCAGATTCCACGAGAAGAGTGTTAGCAAACAGCTACATGAACAGAAAGGTGGAACTCTGTGAGATGAACTCAGAGATCAGAAAGACATTTCTCAGAAATCTTCTTTTCAGTTTTATCTGAAGATATTTCCGCTGTCACCTCAATGATCCAAATATCACTCAGATTCCAAAACAGGACTAGCAAACAGCATGAAATACAGTGTAACTCAGTGAGTTGAATTCATCACAAAGCAGTTTCTCAGAAAGCTTTTCTTTTTTATCTGAAGATATTTCCTTGTCACCATAAGCTTCATTGGGCAAATATCATTGCAGATTTGAAGAAAACTGTGTTAGCAAACTGATCAATGAACAGAAATGTAACTCTGTGAGTTGCATTCACTCACAATGCAGTTTCTCAGAACGCTTCTTTCAGTTTTATCTGAAGATATTTCCTTTTCACTGTAGCAATGTGCTCCCAAATATCACTTTGCAGATTCCAGAAGAGTGTTAGCAAACAGCTGAACAGAAAGGTGGAACTGTGTGAGATGAATTCAGAGATCAGAAAGTTCAGAAACTTTTCTCAGATAAACAGATCCACAAATACAGTTTCCAGTGAGTTGAATTCACATCAAAAGCAGTTTTTCAGAATTTTTCTACTTATCTGAAGATATTTCCTTGTCACAAAGCTATTGAAATATCACTTTGCAGATTTGAAGAAGAGTGTTAAAACTGATCATGAACAGAAAGTGTAACTCTGTGAGTTGATTCACACATCAATGAAGTTTCTCAGAACTTCTTTCAGTTTTTATCTGAAGATATTTTTCACTGTAGCCTCAATGTGCTCCCAAATATCTTGCAGATTCCAAGAGAAGTGTGTTAGCAAACAGCTACATGAACAGAAAGTGGAACTCTGTGAGATGAATTCAGAGATCAGAAAGACAGTTTCTCAGAACTTCTTTTCAGTTTTTATCTGAAGATATTTCCTTTCTGTACCCTCAAGCATCAAATATCACTTAGATTCCAAAAAAGTGCACAGCTACATGAAAAAAGTGTAACTCAGTGAGTTGAATTCACATCACAAGCAGTTTCTCAGAAAGCTTCTTTCACTTTTTATCTGAAGATATTTCCTTTGTCACTTTAATTGCAAAGAAATATCTTGCAGATTGAAGAAAAGTGTAGCAAACTGATCAATGAACAGAAAAGTGTAACTCGAGTTGATTCACATCAAAAGCAGTTTCTCAGAACTTCTTTCAGTTTTTATCTGAAGATATTTCCTTTTCACTGTAGTCAATGCCCCAAATATCACTGCAGATTCCAAGAGAAGAGTGTTAGCAACAGCTACATGAACAGAATGGAACTGTGAGATGAATTCAGGTCAGAAAGTTTCTCAGAACTTCTTTCTCAGTTTTTATCTGAAGATATTTCCTTTCTGTACTCCATGATCAAAATCAAGATTCCACAGACTAGCAAACAGCTATGAAATACAGAGTGTAACTCTGTGAGTTGAATTCACATCACAGCAGTTTCTCAGAAAGCTTCTTTCACTTTTTATCTGAAGATATTTCCTTTTCTGTTCCAAGAAATATCAGCAGATTGAAGAAAAGTGTTAGCAAAGATCAATGAACAGAAAGTGTAACTCTGTGAGTTGAATTCACACATCAAAGAGTTTCTCAGAAAGCTTCTTTCAGTTTTATCTGAAGATATTTCCTTTTCACTGTATCAAATATCACTGCAGTTTGAAGAAAAGTGTTAGCAAACTACATGAACAGAAAGGTAACTCTGTGAGTTGATTCAGATCACAAGCAGTTTCTCAGAATGCTTCTTTCAGTTTTTATCTGAAGATATTTCCTTTTCACTGTAGCCCTCAATGCTCCCAAATATCACTTTGCAGATTCCACGAGAAGAGTGTTAGCAACAGCTATGAACAGAAAGTGGAACTGTGAGATGAATTCAGAGTCAAAAAGACAGTTTCTCAGAACTTTTCTTCTTTTTATCTGAAGATATTTCCTTTTCACTGTCCCTCAATGATCAAATATTGCAGATTCCAAAAGAGTGTTAGCAAACAGCTATGAAAAAGTGTAACTCTGAGAATTCACATCACAAAGCAGTTTCTCAGAACTTCTTTTCAGTTTTTATCTGAAGATATTTCCTTTGTCACCATAGCATCAAAGAATATAGATTTGAAGAAAAGTGTTAGCAAACTACATGAACAGAAATGTAACTCAGTGAGTTGATTCAGATCACAAGCAGTTTCTCAGAATCTTCTTTTCAGTTTTTATCTGAAGATATTTCCTTTTCAGTAGCCTCAATGCGCTAAATATCACTTTGCAGATTCCAAGAGAAGAGTGTTAGCAAACAGCTACATGAACAGAAAGGTGGAACTCTGTGATGAATTCAGACATCAGAAAGCATTTCTCAGAACTTCTTTTCAGTTTTTATCTGATATTTGTATACCTCAAAGCTCCAAATATCACTTAGATTCCACAAAAAAGTGTTAGCAAACAGCTCCATGAACAGTGTAACTCAGTGAGTTGAATTCACATCACAAAGCAGTTTCTCAGAAAGCTTCTTTCTTTTTATCTGAAGATATTTCCTTTTCTCCATAAGCATCCAAAGAAATATCATTGCAGATTGAAGAAAAGTGTTAGCAAACTACATGAACAGAAAGTGGAACTCTGTGAGTTGATTCACAGATAGCAGTTTCTCAGAACGCTTTTTTTTTTCTGAAGATATTTTTCACTGTAGCCCAATGCCCCAAATATCACTTTGCAGATTCCAGAGAAGAGTGTTAGCAAACAGCTACATGAACAGAAGGTGGAACTCAGAGATGAATTCAGATATCAGAAAGACATTTCTCAGAAACTTCTTTCTGTTTTTTATCTGAAGATATTTCTGTCACTCTCAAATATCCACATCTCAGATTCCACAAAACAGTGTTAGCAAACAGCTACAAAATACAGTGTAACTCAGTGAGTTGAATTCACAAAGCAGTTTCTCAGAAAGCTTCTTTCAGTTTTTATCTGAAGATATTTCCTTTGTCACTGTAGCTCATGCAAAAGAAATATCACTTTGCAGATTCAGAAGAGTGTTAGCAAACAAATGAACAGAAAGTGTAACTCTGTGAGTTGATTCACAGTCACAATGCAGTTTCTCAGAACGCTTCTTTCAGTTTTTATCTGAAGATATTTCCTTTTTCACTGAGCTCAATGTGCCCAAATATCACTTTGCAGATTCCACGAGAAGTTAGCAAACAGCTACATGAACAGAAGTGGAACTCAGTGAATGATCAGAAAGACATTTCTCAGAACTTCTTTCTCAGTTTTTATCTGAAGATATTTCCTTGTTTCTCAAAGCTCCCAAATATCACTCAGATTCCACAAAAAGAGTTAGCAAACAGCTAAATACAGTGTAACTCAGTGAGTTGAATTCACACACATCACAGAGTTTCTCAGAACTTCTTTTCAGTTTTTATCTGAAGATATTTCCTTTGTCACTCTTTCTTGAAATATCCTCAGATTTGAAGAAAACTGTTAGCAAACATCAATGAAGAAAAGTGTAACTCTGTGTTGATTCACACATCACAAGCAGTTTCTCAGAATGCTTCTTTCAGTTTTATCTGAAGATATTTCCTTTTCACTGTAGCCCTCTCAAAAATATCACTTTGCAGATTCAAGAGAATGTTAGCAAACAGCTACATGAACAGAAAGGTGGAACTCTGTGAGATGAACAAGATCAGAAAGCATTTCTCAGAACTTTTTTTCAGTTTTTATCTGAAGATATTTCCTTTGTCACCTCCAAGCTCAAATATCACAGATTCCACGAACTGTTAGCAAACAGCTATGAAATAGAGTGTAACTCAGAGTTGAATTCACATCACAAAAAGTTTCTCAGAAAGCTTCTTTCTTTTTATCTGAAGATATTTCCTTTGTCACTAGCTTCATCAAAGAATATCATGCAGATTTGAAGAAAAGTGTTAGCAAACTACATGAACAGAAAAGTGTAACTCTGTGAGATGATTCACAGTCACAGCAGTTTCTCAGAACTTCTTTTCAGTTTTTATCTGAAGATATTTTTCACTGTAGCCTCAAGCTCCAAATATCACTTGCAGATTCCAGAGAAGAGTGTTAGCAAACAGCCAATGAACAGAAAGGTGGAACTCTGTGAGTGAATTCAGAGATCAAAGCAGTTTCTCAGAAAGCTTCTTTCAGTTTTTATCTGAAGATATTTTTCACTGTAGCCTCAATGCTCCCAAATATCACTTAGATTCCACAAAACAGGACTAGCAAACAGCTCCATGAAATACAGTGTAACTCAGTGAGTTGAATTCACATCACAAAGCAGTTTCTCAGAAAGCTTCTTTCACTTTTATCTGAAGATATTTTGTCACCAAAGCTTCATCAAATATCATTGCAGATTTGAAGAAAACTGTGTTAGCAAACTATCATGAACAGAAAGTGTAACTCTGTGAGTTGATTCACACATCACAGAAGTTTCTCAGAACTTCTTTTCAGTTTTTTTTTATCTGAAGATATTTTTCACTGTAGCTCAATGCGCCCCAAATATCACTTGCAGATTCCACGAGAAGAGTGTTAGCAAACAGCTACATGAACAGAAAGGTGGAACTCTGAGATGAATTCACATCACAAAGCAGTTTCTCAGAACTTCTTTCATTTTTATCTGAAGATATTTCCTTTTCACTGTAGCCTCAATGCTCCCAAATATCACTCAGATTCCACAAAAAAGTGTTAGCAAACAGCTACATGAACAGAAAGTGTAACTCAGTGAGTTGAATTCACATCACAAAGCAGTTTCTCAGAAAGCTTCTTTCACTTTTATCTGAAGATATTTCCTTTTCACTGTAGCTCAATGCAAAAGAAATATCACTTTGCAGATTCAAGAGAAGAGTGTTAGCAAACTGATCATGAACAGAAAGGTGTAACTCTGTGAGTTGATTCACATCACAGAAGTTTCTCAGAAGCTTCTTTCAGTTTTTATCTGAAGATATTTCCTTTTCACTGTAGCTCAATGCTCCCAAATATCACTTTGCAGATTCCAGAGAAGAGTGTTAGCAAACAGCTACATGAACAGAAGTGGAACTCTGTGATGAATTCAGAGATCAGAAAGCATTTCTCAGAACTTCTTTCAGTTTTTATCTGAAGATATTTCCTTTCTGTATACTCTTCAATGATCTGAAATATCACTTAGATTCCACAAAAGAGTGTTAGCAAACAGCTACATGAACAGAAAGTGTAACTCTGTGTTGAATTCACACATCACAAAGCAGTTTCTCAGAAAGCTTCTTTCTTTTTATCTGAAGATATTTCCTTTTCACTGTAGCTCAATGCTCCCAAATATCATTGCAGATTTGAAGAAAAGTGTTAGCAAACTACATGAACAGAAAGTGTAACTCTGTGAGTGATTCACACATCACAAGAAGTTTCTCAGAACTTTTTTCAGTTTTTATCTGAAGATATTTTTCACTGTAGCCTCAATGCGCTCCCAAATATCACTTGCAGATTCCAAGAGAAGAGTTAGCAAACAGCTACATGAACAGAAAGGTGGAACTCTGAGATGAATTCAGATATCAGAAAGCATTTCTCAGAAAACTTCTTTCAGTTTTTATCTGGGATATTTCCTTTTTATACTCTCATGTGATCCAAATATCACTTTGCAGATTCAAGAAAAGGACTAGCAAACAGCTCCATGAAATACAGCTGTAACTCAGTGAGTTGAATTCACACATCAAAGCAGTTTCTCAGAAAGCTTTTCTTTTTTATCTGAAGATATTTCCTTTGTCACTGAGCTTCATGCAAAGAAATATCCATTGCAGCAAGAAAAAGTGTTAGCAAACTGATCAATGAACAGAAAGTAACTCTGAGTTGATTCACAGTCACAATGCAGTTTCTCAGAACGCTTCTTTCAGTTTTATCTGAAGATATTTCCTTTTCACTGTAGCCTCAATGCTCCCAAATATCACTTGCAGATTCCAAGAGAAGAGTGTTAGCAAACAGCTACATGAACAGAAAGGTGGAACTCTGTGAGATGAATTCAGAGATCAGAAAGACATTTCTCAGAAACTTCTTTCAGTTTTTATCTGAAGATATTTCCTTTCTGTATACTCTTCAATGATCTGAAATATCACTCAGATTCAAAAAAGAGGACTAGCAAACAGCTCCATGAAAAAGTGTAACTCTGTGTTGAATTCACACATCACAAAGCAGTTTCTCAGAAAGCTTCTTTCATTTTTATCTGAAGATATTTTTCACTGTAAGCTTCATTGGGCAAAGAAATATCATTGCAGATTTGAAGAAAAGTGTTAGCAAACTACATGAACAGAAATGTAACTCTGTGAGTTGCATTCACATCACAATGAAGTTTCTCAGAACTTTTTTCAGTTTTTATCTGAAGATATTTCCTTTTCACTGTAGCTCAATGCGCTCCCAAATATCACTTTGCAGATTCCAAGAAGAGTGTTAGCAAACAGCTACATGAACAGAAGGTGGAACTCTGTGAGATGAATTCATCACAAGCAGTTTCTCAGAGCTTCTTTCAGTTTTATCTGAAGATATTTCCTTTTCACTGTATACTCTCAATGATCTGAAATATCACTTAGATTCCACAAAAAAGTGTTAGCAAACAGCTCCATGAAATACAGTGTAACTCAGTGAGTTGAATTCACATCACAAAGCAGTTTCTCAAAGCTTCTTTCACTTTTTATCTGAAGATATTTCCTTTTCACTGTAGCTCAATGCTCCCAAATATCACTTGCAGATTCCATGAGAAGAGTGTTAGCAAACTGATCATGAACAGAAAGTGTAACTCTGTGAGTTGCATTCACAGTCACAATGCAGTTTCTCAGAAGCTTCTTTCAGTTTTTATCTGAAGATATTTCCTTTTCACTGTAGCCTCAATGCGCCCCAAATATCACTTTGCAGATTCCACGAGAAGAGTGTTAGCAAACAGCTATGAACAGAAAGGTGGAACTCTGTGAGATGAATTCAGAGATCAGAAGCAGTTTCTCAGAAGCTTCTTTCAGTTTTTATCTGAAGATATTTCCTTTTCACTGTATACTCAATGATCTGAAATATCACAGATTCCACAAAACAGTGTAGCAAACAGCTCCATGAAATACAGTGTAACTCAGTGAGTTGAATTCACATCAGCAGTTTCTCAGAAGCTTCTTTCTTTTTATCTGAAGATATTTCCTTTTCACTGTAAGCTCATTGCAAAGAAATATCCATTGCAGATAAAGAAAACTGTGTTAGCAAACTGATCATGAACAGAAAAGTGTAACTCTGTGAGTTGCATTCACAGTCACAATGCAGTTTCTCAGAACGCTTCTTTTCAGTTTTATCTGAAGATATTTTTTCACTGTAGCCTCAATGCTCCCAAATATCACTTTGCAGATTCCAAGAGAAGAGTGTTAGCAAACTGATCATGAACAGAAAAGTGTAACTCTGTGAGTTGATTCACAGTCACAATGCAGTTTCTCAGAAGCTTCTTTCAGTTTTATCTGAAGATATTTTCACTGTAGCCTCAATGCTCCCAAATATCACTTAGATTCCACAAAAAGACTAGCAAACAGCTCCATGAAATACAGCTGTAACTCTGTGAGTTGAATTCACATCACAGCAGTTTCTCAGAAAGCTTTTTTTTATCTGAAGATATTTTTTCACCAAGTATCAAAAGAAATATCTTGCAGATTGAAGAAAATGTTAGCAAACTACATGAACAGAAAAGTAACTCTGTGAGTTGCATTCACATCACAAGAAGTTTCTCAGAACGCTTTTTCAGTTTTTATCTGAAGATATTTTTTTTTCACTGTAGCCTCAATGCTCCCAAATATCACTTTGCAGATTCCAAGAGAAGAGTGTTAGCAAACAGCTTCATGAACAGAAGGTGGAACTCTGTGAGATGAATTCACAGATCACAAGCAGTTTCTCAGAAGCTTCTTTCAGTTTTTATCTGATATTTCCTTTTCACTGTATACTCAATGATCTGAAATATCACTTAGATTCCACAAAAAAGGACTAGCAAACAGCTCCATGAAATACAGTGTAACTCAGTGAGTTGAATTCACATCATAAAGCAGTTTCTCAGAAGCTTTTTCTTTTTATCTGAAGATGTTTTGTCACCAAGCTATTGCAAGAAATATCCCATTGCAGATTTGAAGAAAAGTGTTAGCAAACTGATCAATGAACAGAAAAGTGTAACTCTGTGAGTTGATTCACAGTCACAATGCAGTTTCTCAGAAGCTTCTTTCAGTTTTTATCTGAAGATATTTCCTTTTCACTGTAGCCTCAATGCTCCCAAATATCACTTTGCAGATTCCACGAGAAGAGTGTTAGCAAACAGCTACATGAACAGAAAGGTGGAACTCTGTGAGATGAATTCAGAGATCAGAAAGTTTCTCAGAAAGCTTCTTTCTACTTTTTATCTGAAGATATTTTCACTGTAGCCCTCAATGCTCCCAAATATCACTTTGCAGATTCCAAAAAGACTAGCAAACAGCTCCATGAAATACAGTGTAACTCAGTGAGTTGAATTCACACATCACAAAGCAGTTTCTCAGAAAGCTTCTTTCTACTTTTTATCTGAAGATATTTTTTCACTGTTCATGCAAAAGAAATATCATTGCAGATTTGAAGAAAACTGTTAGCAAACTGATCATGAACAGAAAAGTGTAACTCTGTGAGTAATTCATGTCACAATGCAGTTTCTCAGAAGCTTCTTTCAGTTTTATCTGAAGATATTTTTTCACTGTAGCCTCAATGCTCCCAAATATCACTTTGCAGATTCCAGAAGAGTGTTAGCAAACAGCTACATGAACAGAAAGGTGGAACTCTGAGATGAATTCAGAGATCAGAAAGCATTTCTCAGAAAACTTCTTTCTCGTTTTATCTGAAGATATTTTCACTGTAGCCCTCAATGCTCCCAAATATCACTTTGCAGATTCCAAAAAGACTAGCAAACAGCTCCATGAAATACAGCTGTAACTCAGTGAGTTGAATTCACATCACAAAGCAGTTTCTCAGAAGCTTCTTTCACTTTTTATCTGAAGATATTTTTTCACTGTAGCAAAGAAATATCATTGCAGATTCAAGAAAAGTGTTAGCAAACTGATCATGAACAGAAAAGTGTAACTCTGAGTTGCATTCACAGTCACAATGCAGTTTCTCAGAGCTTCTTTCAGTTTTATCTGAAGATATTTTTTCACTGTAGCTCAATGCTCCCAAATATCACTTGCAGATTCCAAGAGAAGAGTGTTAGCAAACAGCTACATGAACAGAAAGGTGGAACTCTGTGAGATGAATTCAGAGATCAGAAAGACATTTCTCAGAAATTTCTTTCTCATTTATCTGGGGATATTTCTGTATACTCAAGCGATCCAAATATCACTCATTCCAAAACAGGAAAGCAAACAGCTCCATGAAATACAGCTGTAACTCAGTGAGTTGAATTCACACATCACAAAGCAGTTTCTCAGAAGCTTCTTTCTACTTTTTATCTGAAGATATTTCCTTTGTCACAAGCTTCATGAAAAGAAATATCTTGCAGATTTGAAGAAAACTGTGTTAGCAAACTGATCAATGAACAGAAAAGTGTAACTCAGTGAGTTGAATTCACATCACAGCAGTTTCTCAGAACGCTTCTTTCAGTTTTATCTGAAGATATTTCCTTTTCACTGTAGCCTCAATGCTCCCAAATATCACTTGCAGATTCCAAGAGAAGAGTGTTAGCAAACAGCTACATGAACAGAAAAGTGTAACTCAGTGAGTTGAATTCACACATCACAAAGCAGTTTCTCAGAGCTTCTTTCAGTTTTATCTGAAGATATTTCCTTTTCACTGTAGCCTCAATGCTCCCAAATATCACTTGCAGATTCCAAGAGAAGAGTGTTAGCAAACAGCTACATGAACAGAAAAGTGTAACTCAGTGAGTTGAATTCACACATCACAAAGCAGTTTCTCAGAACGCTTCTTTTCAGTTTTATCTGAAGATATTTTTTCACTGTAGCCTCAATGCTCCCAAATATCACTTGCAGATTCCAAGAGAAGAGTGTTAGCAAACAGCTACATGAACAGAAAGGTGGAACTCTGTGAGATGAATTCAGAGATCAGAAAGACATTTCTGAAAACTTCTTTCTCGTTTTATCTGGGGATATTTCCTTTTCACTGTAGCCTCAATGCTCCCAAATATCACTTGCAGATTCCAAGAGAAGAGTGTTAGCAAACAGCTACATGAACAGAAAAGTGTAACTCAGTGAGTTGAATTCACATCACAGCAGTTTCTCAGAAGCTTCTTTCTACTTTTTATCTGAAGATATTTTGTCACATAAGCTTCATTGGGCAAGAAATATCCCATTGCAGATTTGAAAAAGTGTTAGCAAACTGATCAATGAAAGGTGTAACTCTGTGAGTTGCATTCACAGTCACAATGCAGTTTCTGAAAGCTTCTTTCAGTTTTATCTGAAGATATTTCCTGTGAGCCTCAATGCTCCCAAATATCACTTAGCAGATTCTGAGAAGATGTTAGCAAACAGCTACATGAACAGAAAGGTGAACTGTGTGATGAATTCAGAGTTTGAGTTCAGAATGCAACTCACAGTTACAGTTTTTTCATTGATGTTTGCTAACTCTTTTCTTCAAATCTAAGATATTTCCTTCCCAGAACTTTCAGAAGGAAATACTGAAACAAAATGAAAGAAGTTGAACTCTTGTGATGAATAACTCACTGAGTTCACTTTTTCTGGAACTGTTTCTACTGTTTTTAATCAAATGATATTTTCAAGTGTATACAGCCAAAGGAAATATCAGATAAAAATGAAAAAGAAGTTTTCTGAGAACTGCTCTGTGAATTCATTCACAGAGTTACCTTCTTTCATGTAGCTGTTTGTTAACACTTTCTGTGGAATCTGAAATATTTAGCATTGACTATGGAAAAGAAATATCTCAGATAAAACGAAAGAAGAGTTCTGAGAAACTTTGTGATTGAATTCATCTCACAGAGTTACTTTCTGTTCATGTAGCTCTTTGCTAACATTTCTGGAATCTGCAAAGTGATATTTGAGGGCTACAGTGAAAAAGGAAATATCTTCAGATAAAACTGAAAAGAAGCTTCTGAGAAACTTTGTGATGTGCATTCATCTCACAGAGTTCCTCCTTTCTGTTCGTAGCTGTTTGCTAACACTCTTCTTGGAATCTGCAAGTGATATTTTGAGACTGAGCTAGTGAAAAAGGAAATATCTTCAGATAAAACTGAAAAGAAGCTTCTGAAACTTGATTTAAATTCAACTCAGAGTTACACTTTCTATTCATTGATAAACACTGTTTTCAATCAAAATGGGATATTTGAATCACTACGTGACAGGAAATATGTTCAGATAAAAGTAGAAAGAAGCTTGAGAAACTGCTTGTGATGTGAATAATTCACTCAGTTTCAGCTGTTTCATGAGCTGTTTGCCCTGTTTTTTGGAATCTCTGATATTTTCAGATATCAAATAAAGCAAAGGAAATATCCAGATAAAAACGAGAAAGAAGTTTTCAGAAACTTTGTGATCTGTGAATTCATCTGACAGAGTTCCACCTTCTGTTCATGAGTTGTTTTAACACTCTTCTGGTGGAATCCAAAGTGATATTTGGGAGCATTGAGATAGTGAAAAAAGGAAATATCTCAGATAAAACTGAAAGAAGTTCTGAGAAACTGCTTGTGATCTGTGAATTCATCTCACAGAGTTACCTTTCTGTTCATGTAGCTGTTTGCTAACACTTTCCTGGAATCTGCAAAGTGATATTTGGGAGCGCATTGAGGGATACAGTGAAAAAGGAAATATCTTCAGATAAAACTGAAAGAAGCTTGAGAAACTGCTTGTGATGTGAATGCAACTCACAGTTACACTTTTCTTCATTGATCAGTTTGCTAACACAGTTTTCTGAATCTGCAGTGGGATATTTGCTCAATGAAGCTTATGTGACAAAGGAAATATCTTCAGAAAAAGTGAAAGAAGCTTTCTGAGAAACTTTTTGAGATGTGTGAATTAACTCACTGAGTTACAGCTGTATTTCATGGAGCTGTTTGCAAAACTGTTTTTTGTGGAATCTGAAAGATATGGATCGCTTGAATACTATACCAAAGGAAATATCCTGAGATAAAAACGAGAAAGAAGTTTTCTGAGAAACTTTCTGATATGAATTCATCTCACAGAGTTCCACCTTTCTGTTCATGAAGCTGTTTGCTAACACTCTTCTGTGAATCTGCAAAGTGATATTTGGAGCATTGAGGCTAGTGAAAAAGGAAATATTCAGATAAAACGAAAGAGCTTCTGAGAAACTTCTTTGATGTGAATTCATCTCACAGAGTTCCACCTTTGTGTTCATGTAGCCGTTTGCTAACACTGTTCTGGAATCTGCAAAGTGATATTTGGGTGCATTGGCTATGGTGAAAAAAAATATCTTCAGATAAAACTGAAGAAGTTCTGAGAAACTTTGTGATGTGTGAATGCAACTCACAGAGTTACATTTCTGTTCATTGATCAGTTTGCTAACTCTTTCTTCAATCTGCAGTGGATATTCTTGTGCAATGAAGCTTGGTGACAAAGGAAATATTCAAACAAAAGTAGAAAGAAGCTTTCTGAGAAACTGCTTTGATGTGAATTCAACTCACTGAGTTACAGCTGTATGGAATTGTTTGCTAGTCCTGTTTTTTTGGAATCTGAGAACTGATATTTGGATCACTTTGAAGAGTATACAGCCAAAGAAATATCTTCAGATAAAAACGAGAAAGAAGTTTTCTGAGAAATGTCTTTCTGATCTCTGAATTCATCTCACAGAGTTCCACCTTTCTGTTCATGTAGCTGTTTGCTAACA
>JAKFHT010002648.1:0-14319 GCA_023783455.1 Erythrocebus patas | reverse complement strand
GCTTTCTGAGAAACTGCTCTGTGTTCTGTTAATTCATCTCACAGAGTTACATCGGTGAAAAAGGAAATATCTTCCGTTCAAAACTAGAAAGAAGCTTTCTGAGAAACTGCTCTGTGTTCTGTTAATTCATCTCACAGAGTTACATCTTTCCTTCAAGAAGCCTTTCGCTAAGGCTGTTCTTGTGAATTGGCAAAGGATATTTGGAAGCCCTTAGAGGGCTAAGGTGAAAAAGGAAATATCTTCCGTTCAAAACTGGAAAGAAGCTTTCTGAGAAACTGCTCTGTGTTCTGTTAATTCATCTCACAGAGTTACATCTTTCCTTCAAGAAGCCTTCGCTAAGGCTGTTCTTGTGGAATGGGCAAAGTGATATTTGGAAGCCCATAGAGGGCTATGGTGAAAAAGGAAATATCTTCCGTTCAAAACTGGAAAGAAGCTTTCTGAGAAACTGCTCTGTGTTCTGTTAATTCATCCCACAGAGTTACATCTTTCCCTCAAGAAGCCTTTCGCTAAGGCTGTTCTTGTGGAATTGGCAAAGGGATATTTGGAAGCCCATAGAGGGCTACGGTGAAAAAGGAAATATCTTCCGTTCAAAACTGGAAAGAAGCTTTCTGAGAAACTGCTCTGTGTTCTGTTAATTCATCTCACAGAGTTACATCTATCCTTTCAAGAAGCCTTTCGCCAAGGCTGTTCTTGTGGAATTTGCAAATTGATATGTAGAATCCCTTAGAGGGCTATGGTGAAAAAGGAAATATCTTCCGTTCAAAACTGGAAAGAAGCTTTCTGAGAAACTGCTCTGTGTTCTGTTAATTCATCTCACAGAGTTACATCTTTCCCTTCAAGAAGCCTTTCGCTAAGGCTGTTCTTGTGGAATTGGCAAAGGGATATTTGGAAGCCCTTAGAGGGCTATGGTGAAAAAGGAAATATCTTCCGTTCAAAACTGGAAAGAAGCTTTCTGAGAAACTGCTCTGTGTTCTGTTAATTCATCTCACAGAGTTACATCTTTCCCTCAAGAAGCCTTTCGCTAAGGCTGTTCTTGTGGAATTGGCAGAGGGATATTTGGAATCCCTTAGAGGGCTATGGTGGAAAAGGAAATATCTTCCGTTCAAAACTGGAAAGAAGCTTTCTGAGAAACTGCTCTGTGTTCTGTTAATTCATCTCACAGAGTTACATCTTTCCCTTCAATAATCCTTTCGATAAGGCTGTTCTTGTGGAATTGGCAAAGGGATATTTGGAATCCCATAGAGGGCTATGGTGAAAAAGGAAATATCTTCCGTTCAAAACTGGAAAGAAGCTTTCTGAAGAACTGCTCGGTGTTCTGTTAATTCATCTAAGAGTGTTACATCTTTACCTTCAAGAAGCCTTTCGGTAAGGCTGTTCTTGTGGAATTGGAAAAGGGATATTTGGAAGCCCTTTGAGGGCTATGATGAAAAAGGAAATATCTTCCTTCAAAACTGGAAGGAAGCATTCTGAGAAACTGCTCTTTGTTCTGTTAATTCATCTCACAGAGTTACATCTTTCCCTTCAAGAAGCCTTTCGCTAAGGCTGTTCTTGTGGAATTGGCAAAGGGATATTTGGAAGCCCATAGAGGGCTATGGTGAAAAAGGAAATATCTTCCGTTAAAAACTGGAAAGAAGCTTTCTGAGAAACTGCTCTGTGTTCTGTTAATTCATCTCACACAGTTACATCCTTCCCTCAAGAACCCTTTCGCTAAGGCTGTTCTTGTGGAATTGGCAAAGGGATATTTGGAAGCCCATAGAGGCTATGGTGAAAAAGGAAATATCTTCCGTTCAAAACTGGGAAGAAGCTTTCTGAGAAACTGCTCTGTGTTCTGTTAATTCCTCTCACAGAGTTACATCTTTCCCTTCAAGAAGCCTTTCGCTAAGGCTGTTCTTGTGGAATTGGCAAAGGGATATTTGGAAGCCCATGGAGGGCTATGGTGAAAAAGGAAATATACCCCGTTCAAAACTAGAAAGAAGCTTTCTGAGAAACTGCTCTGTTTTCTGTTAATTCATCTCACAGAGTTACATCTTTCCCTTCAAGAAGCCTTTCGCTAAGGCCGTTCTTCTGGAATTGGCAAAGGATATTTGGAAGCCCATAGAGGGCTATGGTGGAAAAGGAAATATCTTCCGTTCAAAACTAGAAAGAAGCTTTCTGAGAAACTGCTCTGTGTTCTGTTAATTCATCTCACAGAGTTACATCTATCCTTCAAGAAGCCTTTCGCTAAGGCTGTTCTTGTGGAATTGGCAAAGGATATTTGGAAGCCCATAGAGGGCTATGGTGGAAAAGGAAATATCTTCCGCTCAAAACTGGAAAGAAGCTTTCTGAGAAACTGCTCTGTGTTCTGTTAATTCATCTCACAGAGTTACATCTATCCTTCAAGAAGCCTTTCGATAAGGCTGTTCTTGTGGAATTGGCAAAGGATATTTGGAAGCCCTTAGAGGCTATGGTGAAAAGGAAATATCTTCCGCTCAAAACTGGAAAGAAGCTTTCTGAGAAACTGCTCTGTGTTCTGTTAATTCATCTCACAGAGTTACATCTTTCCTTCAAGAAGCCTTTCGCTAAGGCTGTTCTTGTGGAATTGGCAAAGGATATTTGGAAGCCCTTAGAGGCTATGGTGAAAAGGAAATATCTTCCGCTCAAAACTGGAAAGAAGCTTTCTGAGAAACTGCTCTGTGTTCTGTTAATTCATCTCACAGAGTTACATCTTTCCTTCAAGAAGCCTTTCGCTAAGGCTGTTCTTGTGGAATTGGCAGAGGATATTTGGAATCCCTTAGAGGGCTATGGTGAAAAGGAAATATCTTCCGTTCAAAACTGGAAAGAAGCTTTCTGAGAAACTGCTCTGTGTTCTGTTAATTCATCTCACAGAGTTACATCTTTCCTTCAAGAAGCCTTTCGCTAAGGCTGTTCTTGTGGAATTGGCAAAGGATATTTGGAAGCCCTTAGAGGGCTATGGTGAAAAGGAAATATCTTCCTTCAAAACTGGAAAGAAGCTTGAGAAACTGCTCTGTGTTCTGTTAATTCATCTCACAGAGTTACATCTATCCTTCAAGAAGCCTTTCGCTAAGGCTGTTCTTGTGGAATTGGCAAAGGATATTTGGAAGCCCATAGAGGGCTATGGTGGAAAAGGAAATATCTTCCGTTCAAAACTGGAAAGAAGCTTTCTGAGAAACTGCTCTGTGTTCTGTTAATACCTCTCACAGAGTTACATCTTTCCTTCAAGAAGCCTTCGCTAAGGCTGTTCTTGTGGAATTGGCAAAGGATATTTGGAAGCCCATGGAGGGCTATGGTGAAAAGGAAATATCTCCGCTCAAAACTGGAAAGAAGCTTTCTGAGAAACTGCTCTGTGTTCTGTTAATTCATCTCACAGAGTTACATCTATCCTTCCAAAAAGCCTTTCGCCAAGGCTGTTCTTGTGGAATTTGCAAAGGGATATGTGGAATCCCTTAGAGGGCTATGGTGAATAAGGAAATATCTTCCGTTCAAAACTGGAAAGAAGCTTTCTGAGAAACTGCTCTGTGTTCTGTTAATTCATCTCACAAAGTTACATCTTTCCGTTCAAGAAGCCTTTCGCTAAGGCTGTTCTTGTGGAATTGGCAAAGGGATATTTGGAAGCCCTTAGAGGGCTATGGTGAAAAAGGAAATATCTTCCGTTCAAAACTGGAAAGAAGCTTTCTGAGAAACTGCTCTGTGTTCTGTTAATTCATCTCAGAGAGTTACATCTTTGCCTCAAGAAGCCTTTCGCTAAGGCTGTTCTTGTGGAATTGGCAGAGGGATATTTGGAATCCCTTAGAGGGCTATGGTGGAAAAGGAAATATCTTCCGTTCAAAACTGGAAAGAAGCTTTCTGAGAAACTGCTCTGTGTTCTGTTAATTCATCTCACAGAGTTACATCTTTCCCTTCAAGAAGCCTTTCGCTAAGGCTGTTCTTGTGGAATTGGCAAAGGGATATTTGGAAGCCCTTAGAGGGCTATGGTGAAAAAGGAAATATCTTCCGTTCAAAACTGGAAAGAAGCTTTCTGAGAAACTGCTCTGTGTTCTGTTAATTCATCTCACAGAGTTACATCTATCCTTTCAAGAAGCCTTTCGCCAAGGCTGTTCTTGTGGAATTGGCAAAGGGATATGTGGAATCCCTTAGAGGGCTATGGTGAAAAAGGAAATATCTTCCGTTCAAAACTAGAAAGAAGCTTTCTGAGAAACTGCTCTGTGTTCTGTTAATTCATCTCACAGAGTTACATCTTTCCCTTCAAGAAGCCTTTCGATAAGGCTGTTCTTGTGGAATTGGCAAAGGGATATTTGGAAGCCCTTAGAGGGCTATGGTGAAAAGGAAATATCTTCCGTTCAAAACTGGAAAGAAGCTTTCTGAGAAACTGCTCTGTGTTCTGTTAATTCATCTCACAGAGTTACATCTTTCCCTTCAAGAAGCCTTTCGATAAGGCTGTTCTTGTGGAATTGGCAAAGGGATATTTGGAAGCCCTTAGAGGGCTAAGGTGAAAAAGGAAATATCTTCCGTTCAAAACTGGAAAGAAGTTTTCTGAGAAACTGCTCCGTGTTTTGTTAATTCATCTCACAGAGTTACATCTTTCCCTTCAAGAAGCCTTTCGCTAAGGCTGTTCTTGTGGAATGGGCAAAGTGATATTTGGAAGCCCATAGAGGGCTATGGTGAAAAGGAAATAATCTTCCGTTCAAAACTGGAAAGAAGCTTTCTGAGAAACTGCTCTGTGTTCTGTTAATTCATCCCACAGAGTTACATCTTTCCCTCAAGAAGCCTTTCGCTAAGGCTGTTCTTGTGGAATTGGCAAAGGGATATTTGGAAGCCCATAGAGGGCTACGGTGAAAAAGGAAATATCTTCCGTTCAAAACTGGAAAGAAGCTTTCTGAGAAACTGCTCTGTGTTCTGTTAATTCATCTCACAGAGTTACATCTATCCTTTCAAGAAGCCTTTCGCCAAGGCTGTTCTTGTGGAATTTGCAAAGGGATATGTGGAATCCCTTAGAGGGCTATGGTGAAAAAGGAAATATCTTCCGTTCAAAACTGGAAAGAAGCTTTCTGAGAAACTGCTCTGTGTTCTGTTAATTCATCTCACAGAGTTACATCTTTCCCTTCAAGAAGCCTTTCGCTAAGGCTGTTCTTGTGGAATTGGCAAGGATATTTGGAAGCCCTTAGAGGGCTATGGTGAAAAGGAAATATCTTCCGTTCAAAACTGGAAAGAAGCTTGAGAAACTGCTCTGTGTTCTGTTAATTCATCTCACAGAGTTACATCTTTGCCTCAAGAAGCCTTTCGCTAAGGCTGTTCTTGTGGAATTGGCAGAGGGATATTTGGAATCCCTTAGAGGGCTATGGTGAAAAAGGAAATATCTTCCGTTCAAAACTGGAAAGAAGCTTTCTGAGAAACTGCTCTGTGTTCTGTTAATTCATCTCACAGAGTTACATCTTTCCCTTCAATAATCCTTTCGATAAGGCTGTTCTTGTGGAATTGGCAAAGGGATATTTGGAATCCCATAGAGGGCTATGGTGAAAAAGGAAATATCTTCCGTTCAAAACTGGAAAGAAGCTTTCTGAAGAACTGCTCGGTGTTCTGTTAATTCATCTAACAGTGTTACATCTTTCCCTTCAAGAAGCCTTTCGGTAAGGCTGTTCTTGTGGAATTGGAAAAGGGATATTTGGAAGCCCTTTGAGGGCTATAATGAAAAAGGAAATATCTTCCTTCAAAACTGGAAAGAAGCTTTCTGAGAAACTGCTCTGTGTTCTGTTAATTCATCTCACAGAGTTACATCTTTCCCTTCAAGAAGCCTTTCGCTAAGGCTGTTCTTGTGGAATTGGCAAAGGATATTTGGAAGCCCATAGAGGGCTATGGTGAAAAGGAAATATCTTCCGTTCAAAACTGGAAAGAAGCTTTCTGAAAAACTGCTCTGTGTTCTGTTAATTCATCTCACAGAGTTACACCTTTCCCTTCAAGAAGCCTTTCGCTAAGGCTGTTCTTGTGGAATGGGCAAAGGGATATTTGGAAGCCCATAGAGGGCTATGGTGAAAAAGGAAATATCTTCCGTTAAAAACTGGAAAGAAGCTTTCTGAGAAACTGCTCTGTGTTCTGTTAATTCATCTCACAGAGTTACATCCTTCCCTCAAGAAGCCTTTCGCTAAGGCTGTTCTTGTGGAATTGGCAAAGGGATATTTGGAAGCCCATAGAGGCTGTGGTGAAAAAGGAAATATCTTCCGTTAAAAACTGGAAAGAAGCTTTCTGAGAAACTGCTCTGTGTTCTGTTAATTCATCTCACAGAGTTACATCTATCCTTTCAAGAAGCCTCTCGCCAAGGCTGTTCTTGTGGAATTTGCAAAAGGATATGTGGAATCCCTTAGAGGCTATGGTGAAAAAGGAAATATCTTCCGTTCAAAACTGGAAAGAAGCTTTCTGAGAAACTGCTCTGTGTTCTGTTAATTCATCTCAGAGAGTTACATCTTTGCCTCAAGAAGCCTTTCGCTAAGGCTGTTCTTGTGGAATTGGCAGAGGGATATTTGGAATCCCTTAGAGGGCTATGGTGGAAAAGGAAATATCTTCCGTTCAAAACTGGAAAGAAGCTTTCTGAGAAACTGCTCTGTGTTCTGTTAATTCATCTCAGAGAGTTACATCTTTGCCTCAAGAAGCCTTTCGCTAAGGCTGTTCTTGTGGAATTGGCAGAGGGATATTTGGAATCCCTTAGAGTGCTATGGTGGAAAAGGAAATATCTTCCGTTCAAAACTGGAAAGAAGCTTTCTGAGAAACTGCTCTGTGTTCTGTTAATTCATCTAACAGAGTTACATCTTTCCCTTCAAGAAGCCTTTCGCTAAGGCTGTTCTTGTGGAATTGGCAAAGGGATATTTGGAAGCCCATGGAGGGCTATGATGAAAAAGGAAATATCTCCCGTTCAAAACTGGAAAGAAGCTTTCTGAGAAACTGCTCTGTGTTCTGTTAATTCATCTCACAGAGTTACATCTATCCTTTCAAGAAGCCTCTCGCCAAGGCTGTTCTTGTGGAATTTGCAAAGGGATATGTGGAATCCCTTAGAGGCTATGGTGAAAAAGGAAATATCTTCCGTTCAAAACTGGAAAGAAGCTTTCTGAGAAACTGCTCTGTGTTCTGTTAATTCATCTCAGAGAGTTACATCTTTCCTCAAGAAGCCTTTCGCTAAGGCTGTTCTTGTGGAATTGGCAGAGGATATTTGGAAGCCCTTAGAGGGCTACGGTGAAAAAGGAAATATCTTCCGTTCAAAACTGGAAAGAAGCTTTCTGAGAAACTGCTCTGTGTTCTGTTAATTCATCTCAGAGAGTTACATCTTTGCCTCAAGAAGCCTTTCGCTAAGGCTGTTCTTGTGGAATTGGCAGAGGGATATTTGGAATCCCTTAGAGTGCTATGGTGGAAAAGGAAATATCTTCCGTTCAAAACTGGAAAGAAGCTTTCTGAGAAACTGCTCTGTGTTCTGTTAATTCATCTAACAGAGTTACATCTTTCCCTTCAAGAAGCCTTTCGCTAAGGCTGTTCTTGTGGAATTGGCAAAGGGATATTTGGAAGCCCATGGAGGGCTATGGTGAAAAAGGAAATATCTTCCGTTCAAAACTAGAAAGAAGCTTTCTGAGAAACTGCTCTGTGTTCTGTTAATTCATCTCACAGAGTTACATCTATCCTTTCAAGAAGCCTTTCGCCAAGGCTGTTCTTGTGGAATTTGCAAAGGGATATGTGGAATCCCTTAGAGGGCTATGGTGAAAAAGGAAATATCTTCCGTTCAAAACTGGAAAGAAGCTTTCTGAGAAACTTCTCTGTGTTCTGTTAATTCATCTCACAAAGTTACATCTTTCCCTTCAAGAAGCCTTTCGCTAAGGCTGTTCTTGTGGAATTGGCAAAGGGATATTTGGAAGCCCTTAGAGGGCTATGGTGAAAAAGGAAATATCTTCCGTTCAAAACTAGAAAGAAGCTTTCTGAGAAACTGCTCTGTGTTCTGTTATTTCATCTCACAGAGTTACATCTTTCCATTCAAGAAGCCTTTCGCTAAGGCTGTTCTTGTGGAATAGGCAAAGGGATATTTGGAAGCCCTTAGAGGGCTAAGGTGAAAAAGGAAATATCTTCCGTTCAAAACTGGAAAGAAGTTTTCTGAGAAACTGCTCCAGGTTTTGTTAATTCATCTCACAGAGTTACATCTTTCCCTTCAAGAAGCCTTTCGCTAAGGCTGTTCTTGTGGAATGGGCAAAGTGATATTTGGAAGCCCATAGAGGGCTATGGTGAAAAAGGAAATATCTTCCGTTCAAAACTGGAAAGAAGCTTTCTGAGAAACTGCTCTGTGTTCTGTTAATTCATCCCACAGAGTTACATCTTTCCCTCAAGGAGCCTTTCGCTAAGGCTGTTCTTGTGGAATTGGCAAAGGGATATTTGGAAGCCCATAGAGGGCTATGGTGAAAAAGGAAACATCTTCCGTTCAAAACTGGAAAGAAGCTTTCTGAAGAACTGCTCGGTGTTCTGTTAATTCATCTCACAGAGTTACATCTTTCCCTTCAATAAAACTTTCGCTAAGGCTGTTCTTGTGGAATTGGCAAAGGGATATTTGGAAGCCCATAGAGGGCTATGGTGAAAAAGGAAATATCTTCCGTTCAAAACTGGAAAGAAGCTTTCTGAGAAACTGCTCTGTGTTCTGTTAATTCATCCCACAGAGTTACATCTTTCCCTCAAGGAGCCTTTCGCTAAGGCTGTTCTTGTGGAATTGGCAAAGGGATATTTGGAAGCCCATAGAGGGCTATGGTGAAAAAGGAAACATCTTCCGTTCAAAACTGGAAAGAAGCTTTCTGAAGAACTGCTCGGTGTTCTGTTAATTCATCTCACAGAGTTACATCTTTCCCTTCAATAAAACTTTCGCTAAGGCTGTTCTTGTGGAATTGGCAAAGGGATATTTGGAAGCCCATAGAGGGCTATGGTGAAAAAGGAAATATCTTCCGTTCAAAATTAGAAAGAAGCTTTCTGAGAAACTGCTCTGTGTTCTGTTAATTCATCTCACAGAGTTACATCTTTCCCTTCAAGGAGCCTTTCGCTAAAGCTGTTCTTCTGGAATTGGCAAAGGATATTTGGAAGCCCATAGAGGGCTATGGTGGAAAAGGAAATATCTTCCGTTCAAAACTGGAAAGAAGCTTTCTGAGAAACTGCTCTGTGTTCTGTTAATTCATCTCACAGAGTTACATCTTTCCCTTCAAGAAGCCTTTCGCTAAGTCTGTTCTTGTGGAATTGGAAAAGGGATATTTGGAAGCCCTTTGAGGGCTATAATGAAAAAGGAAATATCTTCCTTCAAAACTGGAAGGAAGCATTCTGAGAAACTGCTCCGTGTTCTGTTAATTCATCTCACAGAGTTACATGTTTCCCTTCAAGAAGCCTTTCGCTAAGGCTGTTCTTGTGGAATTCGCAAAGGGATATTTGGAATCCCTTAGAGGGCTATGGTGGAAAAGGAAATATCTTCCGTTCAAAACTGGAAAGAAGCTTTCTGAGAAACTGCTCTGTGTTCTGTTAATTCATCTCACAGAGTTACATCTATCCTTTCAAGAAGCCTTTCGCCAAGGCTGTTCTTGTGGAATTGGCAAAGGGATATGTGGAATCCCTTAGAGGGCTATGGTGAAAAAGGAAATATCTTCCGTTCAAAACTAGAAAGAAGCTTTCTGAGAAACTGCTCTGTGTTCTGTGAATTCATCTCACAGAGTTACATCTTTCCCTTCAAGAAGCCTTTCGATAAGGCTGTTCTTGTGGAATTGGCAAAGGGATATTTGGAAGCCCTTAGAGGGCTAAGGTGAAAAAGGAAATATCTTCCGTTCAAAACTGGAAAGAAGTTTTCTGAGAAACTGCTCCGTGTTTTGTTAATTCATTTCACAGAGTTACATCTTTCCCTTCAAGAAGCCTTTCGCTAAGGCTGTTCTTGTGGAATGGGCAAAGTGATATTTGGAAGCCCATAGAGGGCTATGGTGAAAAAGGAAATATCTTCCGTTCAAAACTGGAAAGAAGCTTTCTGAGAAACTGCTCTGTGTTCTGTTAATTCATCCCACAGAGTTACATCTTTCCCTCAAGAAGCCTTTCGCTAAGGCTGTTCTTGTGGAATTGGCAAAGGGATATTTGGAAGCCCATAGAGGGCTACGGTGAAAAAGGAAATATCTTCCGTTCAAAACTGACAAGAAGCTTTCTGAGAAACTGCTCTGTGTTCTGTTAATTCATCTCACAGAGTTACATCTATCCTTTCAAGAAGCCTTTCGCCAAGGCTGTTCTTGTGGAATTTGCAAATTGATATGTGGAATCCCTTAGAGGGCTATGGTGAAAAAGGAAATATCTTCCGTTCAAAACTGGAAAGAAGCTTTCTGAGAAACTGCTCTGTGTTCTGTTAATTCATCTCACAGAGATACTTCTTTCCCTTCAAGAAGCCTTTCGCTAAGGCTGTTCTTGTGGAATTGGAAAAGGGATATTTGGAAGCCCTTTGAGGGCTATAATTAAAAAGGAAATATCTTCCTTCAAAACTGGAAGGAAGCATTCTGTGAAACTGCTCTGTGTTCTGTTAATTCATCTCACAGAGTTACATCTTTCCCTTAAAGAAGCCTTTCGCTAAGGCTGTTCTTGTGGAATTGGCAAAGGGATATTTGGAAGCCCATAGTGGTCTACGGTGAAAAAGGAAATATCTTCCGTTCAAAACTGGAAAGAAGCTTTCTGAGAAACTGCTCTGTGTTCTGTTAATTCATCTCACATAGTTACATCTATCCTTTCAAGAAGCCTTTCGCCAAGGCTGTTCTTGTGGAATTGGCAAAGGGATATGTAGAATCCCTTATAGGGCTATGGTGAAAAAGGAAATATCTTCCGTTCAAAACTGGAAAGAAGCTTTCTGAGAAACTACTCTGTGTTCTGTTAATTCATCTCACAGAGTTACATCTTTCCCTTCAAGAAGCCTTTCGCTAAGGCTGTTCTTGTGGAATTGGCAAAGGGATATTTGGAAGCCCATGGAGGGCTATGGTGAAAAAGGAAATATACCCCGTTCAAAACTGGAAAGAAGCTTTCTGAGAAACTGCTCTGTGTTCTGTTAATTCATCTCACAGAGTTACATCTTTGCCTCAAGAAGCCTTTCCCTAAGGCTGTTCTTGTGGAATTGGCAGAGGGATATTTGGAATCCCTTAGAGGGCTATGGTGGAAAAGGAAATATCTTCCGTTCAAAACTGGAAAGAAGCTTTCTGAGAAACTGCTCTGTGTTCTGTTAATTCATCTCAGAGAGTTACATCTTTGCCTCAAGGAGCCTTTCGCTAAGGCTGTTCTTGTGGAATTGGCAGAGGGATATTTGGAATCCCTTAGAGGGCTGTGGTGGAAAAGGAAATATCTTCCGTTCAAAACTGGAAAGAAGCTTTATGAGAAACTGCTCTGTGTTCTGTTAATTCAACTCAGAGAGTTACATCTTTGCCTCAAGAAGCCTTTCCCTAAGGCTGTTCTTGTGGAATTGGCAGAGGGATATTTGGAATCCCTTAGAGTGCTATGGTGGAAAAGGAAATATCTTCCGTTCAAAACTGGAAAGAAGCTTTCTGAGAAACTGCTCTGTGTTCTGTTAATTCATCTCACAGAGTTAAATCTTTCCCTTCAAGAAGCCTTTCGCTAAGGCTGTTCTTGTGGAATAGGCAAAGGGATATTTGGAAGCCCATGGAGGGCTATGGTGAAAAAGGAAATATCTTCCGTTCAAAACTGGAAAGAAGCTTTCTGAGAAACTGCTCTGTGTTCTGTTAATTCATCTCACAGTGTTACATCTTTACCTTCAAGAAACCTTTCGCTAAGGCTGTTCTTGTGGAATTGGCAAAGGGATATTTGGAATCCCATAGAGGGCTATGGTGAAAAAGGAAATATCTTCCGTTCAAAACTGGAAAGAAGCTTTCTGAAGAACTGCTCGGTGTTCTGTTAATTCATCTCACAGAGATACATCTTTCCCTTCAATTGAACTTTCGCTAAGGCTGTTCTTGTGGAATTGGCAAAGGGATACTTGGAAGCCCATAGAGGGCTATGGTGGAAAAGGAAATATCTTCCGTTCAAAACTAGAAAGAAGCTTTCTGAGAAACTGCTCTGTGTTCTGTTAATTCATCTCACAGAGTTACATCTTTCCCTTCAAGAAGCCTTTCGCTAAGGCCGTTCTTCTGGAATTGGCAAAGGATATTTGGAAGCCCTTAGAGGGCTATGGTGGAAAAGGAAATATCTTCCGTTCAAAACTGGAAAGAAGCTTTCTGAGAAACTGCTCTGTGTTCTCTTAATTCATCTCACAGAGTTACATCTTTCCCTTCAAGAAGCCTTTCGCTAAGGCTGTTCTTGTGGAATTGGCAAAGGGATATTTGGAAGCCCATAGAGGGCTAAGGTGGAAAAGGAAATATCTTCGGTTCAAAACAGGAAAGAAGCTTTCTGAGAAACTGCTCTGTGTTCTGTTAATTCATCTCACAGAGTTACATCTTTGCCTCCAGAAGCCTTTCCCTAAGGCTGTTCTTGTGGAATTGGCAGAGGGATATTTGGAATCCCTTAGAGGGCTATGGTGGAAAAGGAAATATCTTCCGTTCAAAACTGGAAAGAAGCTTTCTGAGAAACTGCTCTGTGTTCTGTTAATTCATCTCAGAGAGTTACATCTTTGCCTCAAGGAGCCCTTCGATAAGGCTGTTCTTGTGGAATTGGCAGAGGGATACTTGGAATCCCTTAGAGGGCTGTGGTGGAAAAGAAAATATCTTCCGTTCAAAACTGGAAAGAAGCTTTATGAGAAACTGCTCTGTGTTCTGTTAATTCATCTCAGAGAGTTACATCTTTGCCTCAAGAAGCCTTTCCCTAAGGCTGTTCTTGTGGAATTGGCAGAGGGATATTTGGAATCCCTTAGAGTGCTATGGTGGAAAAGGAAATATCTTCCGTTCAAAACTGGAAGGAAGCTTTCTGAGAAACTGCTCTGTGTTCTGTTAATTCATCTCACAGAGTTACATCTTTCCCTTCAAGAAGCCTTTCGCTAAGGCTGTTCTTGTGGAATTGGCAAAGGGATATTTGGAAGCCCATGGAGGGCTACGGTGAAAAAGGAAATATCTTCCGTTCAAAACTGGAAAGAAGCTTTCTGAGAAACTGCTCTGTGTTCTGTTAATTCATCTCACAGAGTTACATCTTTCCCTTCAAGAAGCCTTTCGCTAAGGCCGTTCTTCTGGAATTGGCAAAGGATATTTGGAAGCCCATAGAGGGCTATGGTGGAAAAGGAAATATCTTCCGTTCAAAACTGGAAAGAAGCTTTCTGAGAAACTGCTCTGTGTTCTGTTAATACCTCTCACAGAGTTACATCTTTCCCTTCAAGAAGCCTTTCGCTAAGGCTGTTCTTGTGGAATTGGCAAAGGGATATTTGGAAGCCCATGGAGGGCTATGGTGAAAAAGGAAATATCTCCCGTTCAAAACTGGAAAGAAGCTTTCTGAGAAACTGCTCTGTGTTCTGTTAATTCATCTCACAGAGTTACATCTATCCTTCCAAAAAGCCTTTCGCCAAGGCTGTTCTTGTGGAATTTGCAAAGGGATATGTGGAATCCCTTAGAGGGCTATGGTGAATAAGGAAATATCTTCCGTTCAAAACTGGAAAGAAGCTTTCTGAGAAACTGCTCTGTGTTCTGTTAATTCATCTCACAGAGTTACATCTTTCCATTCAAGAAGCCTTTCGCTAAGGCTGTTCTTGTGGAATTGGCAAAGGGATATTTGGAAGCCCTTAGAGGGCTATGGTGAAAAAGGAAATATCTTCCGTTCAAAACTGGAAAGAAGCTTTCTGAGAAACTGCTCTGTGTTCTGTTAATTCATCTCACAGAGTTACATCTATCCTTTCAAGAAGCCTTTCGCCAAGGCTGTTCTTGTGGAATTGGCAAAGGGATATGTGGAATCCCTTAGAGGGCTATGGTGAAAAAGGAAATATCTTCCGTTCAAAACTAGAAAGAAACTTTCTGAGAAACTGCTCTGTGTTCTGTTAATTCATCTCACAGAGTTACATCTTTCCCTTCAAGAAGCCTTTCGCTAAGGCTGTTCTTGTGAAATTGGCAAAGGGATATTTGGAAGCCCTTAGAGGGCTAAGGTGAAAAAGGAAATATCTTCCGTTCAAAACTGGAAAGAAGTTTTCTGAGAAACTGCTCCGTGTTTTGTTAATTCATCTCACAGAGTTACATCTTTCCCTTCAAGAAGCCTTTCGCTAAGGCTGTTCTTGTGGAATGGGCAAAGTGATATTTGGAAGCCCATAGAGGGCTATGGTGAAAAAGGAAATATCTTCCGTTCAAAACTGGAAAGAAGCTTTCTGAGAAACTGCTCTGTGTT
>JAKFHT010002647.1:0-14371 GCA_023783455.1 Erythrocebus patas | reverse complement strand
AATTCTGTGAGATGAATTAACAGAACACAAGCAGTTTCTCAGAAAGTTTCTTTCCAGTTTTTATCTGAAGATATTTCCTTTTCACCATAGCCCTATGGGCTTCCAAATATCACTTTGAAATTCCACAAGAACAGTCTTAGAAAGGCTTCTTGAGGAGAAAGCTGTAACTCTCTGAGATGAATTAACAGAACACAAGCAGTTTCTCAGAAAGCTTCTTTCAGTTTTTAACTGAAGATATTTCCTTTTCACCATAGCCTCTATGGGCTTCAAATATCACTTTGCAATTCCACAAGAACAGTCTTAGCGAAGGCTTCTTGAGGAAAGCTGTAACCTGTGAGATGAATTAACAGAACACAAGCAGTTTCTCAGAAAGCTTCTTTCAGTTTTTAACTGAAGATATTTCTTTTTCACCATAGCCTCTATGGGCTTCAAATATCACTTTGAAAATTCCACAAGAACAGTCTTAGCGAAAGGCTTCTGAGGGGAAAGCTGTAACTCTGTGAGATGAATTAACAGAACACAAAGCAGTTTCTCAGAAAGCTTCTTTCCAGTTTTTAACTGAAGATATTTCCTTTTCACCATAGCCCTCTATGGGCTTCCAAATATCACTTTGCAAATTCCACAAGAACAGTCTTAGCGAAAGGCTTCTTGAGGGAAAGCTGTAACTCTGTGAGATGAATTAACAGAACACAAAGCAGTTTCTCAGAAAGCTTCTTTCAGTTTTTAACTGAAGATATTTCCTTTTCACCATAGCCCTCTATGGGCTTCCAAATATCACTTTGCAAATTCCACAAGAACAGTCTTAGTGAAAGGCTTCTTGAGGGAAAGCTGTAACTCTGTGAGATGAATTAACAGAACACAAAGCAGTTTCTCAGAAAGCTTCTTTCAGTTTTTATCTTAGGATATTTCCTTTTCACCATAGCCCTCTATGGGCTTCCAAATATCACTTTGCAAATTCCACAAGAACAGTCTTAGCGAAAGGCTTCTTGAGGGAAAGCTGTAATTCTGTGAGATGAATTAACAGAACACAAAGCAGTTTCTCAGAAAGTTTCTTTCCAGTTTTTATCTGAAGATATTTCCTTTTCACCATAGCCCTCTATGGGCTTCCAAATATCACTTTGCAAATTCCACAAGAACAGTCTTAGCGAAAGACTTCTTGAGGGAAAGCTGTAACTCTGTGAGATGAATTAACAGAACACAAAGCAGTTTCTCAGAAAACTTCTTTCCAGTTTTTAACTGAAGATATTTCCTTTTCACCATAGCCTCTATGTGCTTCCAAATATCACTTTGCAAATTCCACAAGAACAGTATTAGCGAAAGGCTTCTTGAGGGGAAAGCTGTAAATCTGTGAGATGAATTATCAGAACACAAAGACGTTTCTCAGATAGCTTCTTTCCAGTTTTTAACCGAATACATTTTCTTTTTCACCATAGCCCTCTTATGGCTTCCAAGTATCATTTTGCAAATTCCACAAGAACAGTCTTAGCGAAAGGCTTCCTGAGGGGAAAGCTGTAATTCTGTGAGATGAATTAACAGAACACAAAGAAGTTTTTCATAAACCTCCATTTCAATTTTTATCTTAGGATATTTCCTTTTTCACCATAGCCCTCCATGGGCTTCCAAATATCACCTTGCAAATTCCACTAGAACAGTCTTAGCGAAAGCCTTCTTGAGGGGAAAGCTGTAACTCTGTGAGATCAATTCACAGAACACAAACAATTTCTGAGAAAGCTTCCTTCCAGTTTTTAAAGGAAGATATTTCCTTTTTCACCATAGCCCTCTATGGGCTTCCAAGTATCACTTTCATATTCCCCAAGAACAGACTTAGCGAAAGGCTTCTTGAGGGGAAAGCTGTAACTCTGTGAGATGAATTAACAGAACACAAAGCAGTTTCTCAGAAAGCTTCTTTCAGTTTTTATCTTAGGATATTTCCTTTTCACCATAGCCCTCTATGGGCTTCCAAATATCACTTTGCAAATTCACAAGAACAGTCTTAGCGAAAGGCTTCTTGAGGGAAAGCTGTAACTCTGTGAGATGAATTAACAGAACACAAAGCAGTTTCTCAGAAAACTTCTTTCCAGTTTTTAACTGAAGATATTTCCTTTTCACCATAGCCCTCTATGGTCTTCCAAATATCACTTTGAAATTCCACAAGAACAGTCTTAGTGAAAGGCTTCTTGAGGGAAAGCTGTAACACTGTGAGATGAATTAACAGAACACAAAGCAGTTTCTCAGAAATCTTCTTTTCCAGTTTTTATCTGAAGATATTTCCTTTTCACCATAGCCCTCTATGGTCTTCCAAATATCACTTTGCAAATTCACAAGAACAGTCTTAGTGAAAGGCTTCTTGAGGGAAAGCTGTAACTCTGTGAGATGAATTAACAGAACACAAAGCAGTTTCTCAGAAAGTTTCTTTCCAGTTTTTAACTGAAGATATTTCCTTTTCACCATAGCCTCTATGGGCTTCCAAATATCACTTTGCAAATTCCACAAGAACAGTCTTAGTGAAAGGCTTCTTGAGGGAAAGCTGTAACTCTGTGAGATGAATTAACAGAACACAAAGCAGTTTCTCAGAAAGCTTCTTTCCAGTTTTTATCTGAAGATATTTCCTTTTCACCATAGCCTCTATGGGCTTCCAAATATCACTTTGCAAATTCCACAAGAACAGTCTTAGTGAAAGGCTTCTTGAGGGAAAGCTGTAACTCTGTGAGATGAATTAACAGAACACAAAGTAGTTTCTCAGAAAGCTTCTTTCCAGTTTTTAACTGAAGATATTTCCTTTTCACCATAGCCCTCTATGGTCTTCCAAATATCACTTTGCAAATTCACAAGAACAGTCTTAGCAAAAGGCTTCTTGAGGGAAAGCTGTAACTCTGTGAGATGAATTAACAGAACACAAAGCAGTTTCTCAGAAAGCTTCTTTCCAGTTTTTATCTGAAGATATTTCTTTTTCACCATAGTCCTCTATGGGCTTCAAATATCACTTTGCATATCCCACAAGAACAGTCTTAGGAAAGGCTTCTTGAGGAAAGCTGTAACACTGTGAGATGAATTAACAGAACACAAGCAGTTTCTCAGAAAGCTTCTTTCAGTTTTTAACGGAAGATATTTCTTTTTCACCATAGCCCTCTAGGGCTTCCAAATATCACTTTGCAAATTCCACAAGAAGAGTCTTAGGAAAGGCTTCTTGAGGGAAAGCTGTAATTCTGTGAAATGAATTAACAGAACACAAAGCAGTTTCTCAGAAAGCTTCTTTCCAGTTTTTAACGGAAGATATTTCTTTTTCACCATAGCCCTCTATGGGCTTCCAATTATCACTTTGCAAATTCCACAAGAACAGTCTTAGCGAAAGGCTTCTTGAGGGAAAGCTGTAACACTGTGAGATGAATTAACAGAACACAAAGCAGTTTCTCAGAAAGCTTCTTTCAGTTTTATCTTAGGATATTTCCTTTTCACCATAGCCCTCTATGGCTTCCAAATATCACTTTGCATATCCCACAAGAACAGTCTTAGGAAAGGCTTCTTGAGGGAAAGCTGTAATTCTGTGAGATGAATTAACAGAACACAAAGCAGTTTCTCAGAAAGCTTCTTTCCAGTTTTTAACTGAAGATATTTCCTTTTCACCATAGCCCTCTATGGGCTTCCAAATATCACTTTGCAAATTCACAAGAACAGTCTTAGTGAAAGGCTTCTTGAGGGAAAGCTGTAACTCTGTGAGATGAATTAACAGAACACAAAGTAGTTTATCAGAAAGCTTCTTTTCGGTTTTTATCTTAGTATAATTCCTTTTTAACCATAGCCATCTATGGGCTTCCAATTATCACTTTGCAAATTCACAAGAACAGTCTTAGCGAAATTCTTCTTGAGGGAAAGCTGTAAGTCTGTGAGATGAATTAACAGAACACAAGCAGTTTCTCAGAAAGCTTCTTCCAGTTTTTAAAGGAAGATATTTCTTTTTCACCATAGCCTCTATGGGCTTCCAATTATCACTTTGCAAATTCACAAGAACAGTCTTAGCAAAAGGCTTCTTGATGGGAAAGCTGTAAATCTGTGATTGAATTAACAGAACACAAGCAGTTTCTCAGAAAGCTTCTTTCAGTTTTATCTTAGATATTTCCTTTTCACCATAGCCCTCTGGGCTTCCAAATATCACTTTCCAAATTCCACAAGAACAGTCTTAGCGAAATTCTTCTTGAGGGAAAGCTGTAAATCTGTGAGATGAATTAACAGAACACAAAGCAGTTTCTCAGAAAGCTTCTTTTCAGTTTTTAACTTAGGATATTTCCTTTTTCACCATAGCCCTCTATGGGCTTCCAAATATCACTTTGCAAATTACACAAGAATAGTCATAGCGAAATTCTTCTTGAGGGGAAAGCTGTAACTCTGTGAGATGAATTAACAGAACACAAAGCAGTTTCTCAGAAAGCTTCTTTCCAGTTTTTAACTGAAGATATTTCCTTTTTCACCAAAGCCCTCTATGGGCTTCCAAATATCACTTTGCAAATTCCACAAGAACAGTCTTAGCGAAAGGCTTCTTGATGGGAAAGCTGTAACTCTGTGAGATGAATTAACAGAACACAAAGCAGTTTCTCAGAAAGCTTCTTTCCAGTTTTTAACTGAAGATATTTCCTTTTTCACCATAGCCCTCTATGGGCTTCCAAATATCACTTTGCAAATTCCACAAGAACAGTCTTAGCGAAAGGCTTCTTGATGGGAAAGCTGTAATTCTGTGAGATGAATTAACAGAACACAAAGCAGTTTCTCAGAAAGCTTCTTTCCAGTTTTTAAAGGAAGATATTTCTTTTTTCTCCATAGCCCTCTAAGGGCTTCCAAGTATCACTTTCCAAATTCCACAAGAACAGCCTTAGCGAAAGGCTTCTTGAAGGTAAAGCTGTAACTCTGTGAGATGAATTAACAGAACACAAAGTAGTTTCTCAGAAAGCTTGTTTCCAGTTTTTAACGGAAGATATTTCTTTTTCATCATAGCCCTCTAGGGGCTTCCAAAAATCACTTTGCAAATTCCACAACAAAAGCCTTAGGGAAAGGCTTCTTGAGGGGAAAGCTGTAACTCTGTGAGATGAATTAACAGAGCACAAAGCACTTTCTCAGAATGCTTCTTTTAAGTTTTTATCTTAGCATATTTCCTTTTTCACCATAGCCCACTATTGGCTTCCAAATATCACTTTGTAAATTCCACAACAGCAGCCTTAGCGAAAAGCTTCTTGAGCGGAAAGCTGTAACTCTGTGAGATGAATTAACACAACACAAAGCCGTTTCTCAGAAAGCTTCTTTCCAGTTTTTAAAGGAAGGTATTTCCTTTTTCTCCGTAGCCCTCTATGGGCTTCCAAATATCACTGTGTAAATTCCACAAGAACAGTCTTAGCGAAAGGCTTCTTGAAGGGAAAGCAGTAATTCTGTGAGGTGAATTAGGAGAACACAAAGCAGTTTCTCAGAAAGCTTCTTTCCAGTTTTTAATGGAAGATATTGTCTTTTTCACCATATCCCTCTATGGGTTTCGAAATATCACTTTGCAAATTCCACAAGAACAGTCTTAGCGAAAGGCTTCTTGATGGGAAAGCTGTAACTCTGAGATGAATTAACAGAACACAAAGTAGTTTCTCAGAAATCTTCTTTTCCAGTTTTTAACGGAAGATATTTCCATTTCCTCCATAGCCCTCTAAGGGCTTCCAAATATCACTTGCAAATTCCACAAGAACACAGTTAGTGAAAGACTTCGTGAAGGGAAAGCTGTGACTCTGTGAAATGAATTAACAGAACACAAAGCAGTTTCTCAGAAAGCTTCTTTCCAGTTTTTAATGGAAGATATTGTCTTTTTCACCATATCCCTCTATGGGTTTCGAAATATCACTTTGCAAATTCCACAAGAACAGTCTTAGCGAAAGACTTCTTGAGGAGAAAGCTGTAACTCTGTGAGATGAATTAACAGAACACAAAGCAGTTTCTCAGAAAGCTTCTTTCCAGTTTTTAACTGAAGATATTTCCATTTCCTCCATAGCCCTCTATGGGCTTCCAAATATCACTTTGGCAATTCCACAAGAACACAGTTAGTGAAAGACTTCGTGAAGGGAAAGCTGTGACTCTGTGAAATGAATTAACAGAACACAAAGCAGTTTCTCAGAATGCTTCTTTTCAGTTTTTAACTTAGGATACTTCCTTTTTCACCGGAGCCCTCTATGGGCTTCCAAATATCACTTTGCAAATTCCACAAAAACAGTCTTAGGAGAAGGCTTCTTGAGGGGAAAGCTGTAAATCTGTGAGCTGAATTAAGAGAACACAAAGCCGTTTCTCAGAAAGCTTCTTTCAAGTTTTTAACGGAAGATATTTCCTTTTTCACCATACCCTCTATGGGCTTCCAAATATCACCTAGCAAATTCCACAAGAACTGTCTTAGCGAAACGCTTCTTGAGGGGAAAGCAGTAACTCTGAGAGATTAATTAACAGAACACAAAGCAGTTTCTCAGAAAGTTTCTTTCCAGTTTTTAACGAAGATATTTCCTTTTCACCATATCCTCTATGGGTTTCCAAATATCACTTTGCCAATTCCACAAGAGCAGTCTTAGCAATAGGCTTCTTAAGTGGAAATCTGTAACTCTGTGAGATGAATTAACAGAACACAAAGTAGTTTCAAAGATAGATTCTTTCCAGTTTTTAACGGAAGATATTTCCTTTTTCACCATAGCCCTCTAAGGGTTTACAAATATCACTTTGCAAATTCCACAAGAACAGTCTTACCGAAAGGCTTCTTGAGGGGAAAGCTGTAACTCTGTGAGGTGAATTAACAGAACACAAAGCAGTTTCTCAGACAGCTTCTTTCCAGTTTGTAACTGAATATATTCCTTTTTCACCATAGCCCTCTATGGGCTTCCAAATATCACCTTGCCAATTCCAAAAGAACAGATTAGCAAAAGGCTTCTTGAGGGGAAAGCTGTAACTCTGTGAGATGAATTAACACAGCACAAGGCAGTTTCTCAGACTGCTTCTTTCCAGTTTTTAACTGAAGATATTTCCTTTTTCACCATAGCCCTCTATGGGCTTCCAAATATCACTTTGTAAATTCCACAAGAACAGCCTTAGCGAAAGGCTTCGTAAAGGGAAAGCTGTAACTCTGTTATATGAATTAACAGAAAAGAAAGCAGTTTCTCAGAAAGGTTCTTTCGCGTTTTTAACGGAAGATATTTCCATTTCCACCATAGCCTTCTAAGGGCTTACAAATACCACTTTGGAAATTCCTCAAGAACAGTCTTAGAGAAAGGCTTCTTGAGGGCAAAGCTGTAACTCTGTGAGATGAATTAACAGAACAGAAATCAGTTGTTCAGACAGCTTCTTTCCAGTTTTTAATGAAGATATTCCTTTTTCGACATAGCCCTCTATGGGCTTCAGAATATCACTTTGCAAATTCCACAAGAACAGCCTTAGCGAAAGGCTTCTTGAGGGGAAAGCTGTAACTCTGTGAGGTGAATTAAGAGAACACAAAGCAGTTTCTCAGAAAGCTTCTTTCCAGTTTTTAACGGAAGGTATTTCCTTTTTCTCCGTAGCCCTCTATGGGCTTACAAATATCACTTTGCAAATTCCACAAGAACAGCCTTAGCGAAAGGCTTCTTGAAGGGAAAGCTGTAACTCTGTGAAATGAATTAACAGAACACAAAGCTGTTTCTCAGACAGCTTCTTTCCAGTTTTTAACTGAAGATATTTCCTTTTTCAAAATAGCCCTCTATGGGCTTCCAAATATCACTTTGCAAATTCCACAAGAACAGTCTTAGCGAAAGGCCTCTTGAAGGAAAAGCTGTAACTCTGTGAGTTGAATTAACCGAACACAAAGCAGTTTCTAAAAAGCTTCTTTCCAGTTTTTAAAGGAAGATATTGCCTTTTTCACCATATCCCTCTATGGGTTTCAAAATATCACTTTGCAAATTCCACAATAACAGTCTTAGCGAAAGGCTTCTTGAGGGAAAAGCTGTAAATCTGTGAGATGAGTTAAGAGAACACAAAGTAGTTTTTCAGAAAGCTTCTTTCCGGTTTTTAACGGAAGATATTTCCTTTTTCACCATAGCCCTCTATGGGCTTCCAAATATCACTTTGCAAATTCCAGAAGAACAGTCTTAGAGAAAGGCATCTTGAGGGGAAATCTGTAACTCTGTGAGATGAATTAACAGAACACAATGTAGTTTCAAAGAAAGCTTGTTTCCAATTTAACGGAAGATAGTTTCTTTTTCACCATAGCCCTCTATGGGCTACCAAATATCACTTAGCAAATTCCACAAGAACAGTCTTACTGAAAGGCTTCTTGAGGGGAAATCTGTAACTCTGTGAGGTGAATTAACAGAACACAATGTAGTTTCAAAGAAAGCTTCTTTCCAGTTTTTAACGGAAGATATTTCCTTTTTCACCATAGCCCTCTAAGGGCTTCCAAATATCACTTTGCAAATTCCACAAGAACAGTCTTCCAGAAAGCCTTCTTGAAGGGAAAGCTGTAACTCTGTGAGATGAATTAATAGAACACAAAGCAGTTTCTCAGAAAGCTTCTTTCCAGTTTTTAACGGAAGATATTTCCTTTTTCACCATAGCCCTCTATGGGCTTCCGAATATCACTTTGCAAATTCCACAAGAACAGTCTTAGCGAAAGGATTCTTGAGGGGAATGCTGTACCTCTGTGGGAAGAATTTACAGAACGCAAAGCCGTTTCTCAGAAAGCTTCTTTCCAGTTTTTAACTGAAGATATTTCCATTTTCACCATAGCCCTCTATGGACTTCCAAATATCAGTTTGCAAATCCCACCAGAAAACTCTTAGCGAAAGGCTTCATGAGGCGAAACTGTAACTCTGTAAGATGATTTAACAGAACACAAAGCAGTTTCTCAGAAAGCTTCTTTCCAGTTTGTAACCGAAGATATTTCGTTTTTCACCATACTCCCCTATGGGCTTCCAAATATCACTTTGAATATTCCACCAGAACAGTCTTAGCGAAAGGCTTCTTGAGGGGAAAGCTGTAACTCTGTGAGATGAATTAACAGAACACAAAGCAGTTTCTCAGAAAGCTTCTTTCCGGTTTTAAACGGAAGAGATTTCCTTTTTCACCATAGCCCTCTGTGGGCTTCCAAATATCACTTTGCCAATCCCACAAGAACAGTCTTAGCGAAAGGCTTCATGAGGGGAAAACTGTACCTCTGTAAGGTGATTTTACAGAGCACAAAGCAGTTTCTCAGAAAGCTTCTTTTCGGTTATTATCTTAGGATATTTCCCTTTTCGCCGTAACCCTCTCTCGGCTTCCAATATCACTTTGCAAATTGCACAAGAACAGTCTCAGTGAACGGCTTCTTGAGGGGAAAGCTGTAACTGTGTGAGATGAATGAACAGAGAAAGCAGTTTCTCAGAAAGCTTCTTTTCAGTTTTTCACAGAAGATATTTCCTTTTTCAGCATAGCCCACTATGGGCTTCCAAATATCTCTTTGCAAATTCCACCAGAACAGTGTTAGCGAAAGACTTATTGAGGGAAAAGCTGTAACTCTGTGAGATGAATTAACAGAACACAAAGCAGTTTCTCAGAAAGCTTGTTTTCAGTTTTTATCTTCAGATATTTCCTTTTTCACCATAGACCTCTATGGGCTTCCAAATATCACTTTGCAACTTCCACAAGCACAGTCTTAGCGAAAGGCTTCTTGAAGGGAAAGCTGTAACTCTGTGAGATGAATTAACAGAATACAAAGCAGTTTCTCAGAAAGCTTCTTTCCAGTTTTTTACCAGAGATATTTCCTTTTTCACCATAGCCCTCTAAGGGCTTCCAAATATCCCTTTGCAAATTCCACAAGAATAGACTTAGCGAAAGGCTTCTTGAAGGGAAAGCTGTAACTCTGTGAGATCATTAACAGAACACAAAGCAGTTTCTCAGATACCTTTTTTTCAGTTTTTATCTTAGCATATTTCCTTTTTCAACATAGCCCTCTATGGGCTTCCAAATATCACTTTGCAATTTCCACAAGAACAGCCTTAGTGAACGGTTTCTTGCGGAGAAAGCTGTAACTCTGTGAGATGAATTAACAGAACACAAAGCAGTTTCTCAGAAAGATTCTTTCCAGTTTTTAACGGAAGATATTTCCTTTTTCACCATAGCCCTCCATGGGCTTCCAAATATCCCTTTGCAAATTCCACAAGAACAGTCTTCGCGAAAGGCATCTTGAGAAAGGCTTCTTGAGGGGAAACTGTAACTCTGTGAGTTGAATTAGCAGAACACAAAGCAGTTTCTCAGAAAGCTTATTTTCCGTTTTTATCCTAGGATATTTCCTTTTTCACCATAGCCCTCTATGGGCTTCCAAATATCACTTTGCTGATTTCACAAAAACAGTCTTAGTGAACAGCTTCTTGAGAGGAAAGCTGTAACTCTGTGAGTTGAACTAACAGAACACAAAGCAGTTTCTCAGAAATCTTCTTTCCAGTTTTTAACGAAAGTTATTTCCTTTTTCACATTAGCCCTCTATGGGATTCCAAACATCACTTTGTAAATTTCACAAGAACAGTCTTAGCGAAAGGCTTCTTGAGGAGAAAGCTGTAACTCTCTGAGATGAATTAACAGAACACAAAGCAGTTTCTCAGAAAGCTTCTTTTCGGTTTTTATCTTAGGATATTTCCATTTTCACCATAGCCCCCTATGGCCTTCCAAATATCTCTTTGCAAATTCCACAAGAACAGTCTTAGCGAAAGGCTTCTTGAGGGGAAAGCTGTAACTCTGTGAGATGAATTAACAGAACACAAAGTAGTTTCTCAGAAAGCTTCTTTTCAGTTTTTATCTTAGGATATTTCCTCTGTCAGCATAGCCCTCTATGGGCTTACAAATGTCACTTTGCCAATTCATCAAGAACAGTCTTAGCGAAAGGCTTCTTGAGGGGAAATTTGTAGCTTTGTTAGATGAACTAACAGACGACAAAGCAGTTAATCAGAAAGTTTCTTTCCAATTTTTAACGGAAGATATTTTCTTTTCACCATATCCCTCTATGGGCTTCCAAATATCACTTTGCAAATTCCACAAGAACAGTCTTAGTGAACGGCTTCTTTAGGGGAAAGCTATAACTCTGTGAGATGAATTAAGAGAACACCGCACAGTTTCTCAGAAAGCTTCATTTCGGTTTTTATCTTAGGATATTTTCTTTTTCGCCAGAGCCCCCTATGGGCTTCCAAATATCACTTTGCAAATTCCACAAGAACAGTCTTAGGGAAAGACTTCTTGAGGGGAAAGCTGTAACTCTCTGAGATCAATTAACAAAAAAAAAAAAGCCGTTTCTCAGAAATCTTCTTTTAAGTTTTTAACGGAAGATATTTCCTTTTTCACCATAGCCCTCTATGGGTTTCCAAATATCACATTTCAAGTTCCACAAGAACAGTCTTAGCGAAAGGCTTCTTGAGGGGAAAGCTGTAACTCTGTGAGATGAATTAACAGAACACAAAGCAGTTTCTCAGAAAGCTTCTTTCCAGTTTTTAACGGAAGATATTTTCTTTTCGCCGTAACCCTCTCTCGGCTTCCAATATCACTTTGCAAATTGCACAAGAACAGTCTCAGTGAACGGCTTCTTGAGGGGAAAGCTGTAACTGTGTGAGATGAATGAACAGAGAAAGCAGTTTCTCAGAAAGCTTCTTTTCAGTTTTTCACAGAAGATATTTCCTTTTTCAGCATAGCCCACTATGGGCTTCCAAATATCTCTTTGCAAATTCCACCAGAACAGTGTTAGCGAAAGACTTATTGAGGGAAAAGCTGTAACTCTGTGAGATGAATTAACAGAACACAAAGCAGTTTCTCAGAAAGCTTGTTTTCAGTTTTTATCTTCGGATATTTCCTTTTTCACCATAGACCTCTATGGGCTTCCAAATATCACTTTGCAACTTCCACAAGCACAGTCTTAGCGAAAGGCTTCTTGAAGGGAAAGCTGTAACTCTGTGAGATGAATTAACAGAATACAAAGCAGTTTCTCAGAAAGCTTCTTTCCAGTTTTTTACCAGAGATATTTCCTTTTTCACCATAGCCCTCTAAGGGCTTCCAAATATCCCTTTGCAAATTCCACAAGAATAGACTTAGCGAAAGGCTTCTTGAAGGGAAAGCTGTAACTCTGTGAGATCATTAACAGAACACAAAGCAGTTTCTCAGATACCTTTTTTTCAGTTTTTATCTTAGCATATTTCCTTTTTCAACATAGCCCTCTATGGGCTTCCAAATATCACTTTGCAATTTCCACAAGAACAGCCTTAGTGAACGGTTTCTTGCGGAGAAAGCTGTAACTCTGTGAGATGAATTAACAGAACACAAAGCAGTTTCTCAGAAAGATTCTTTCCAGTTTTTAACGGAAGATATTTCCTTTTTCACCATAGCCCTCCATGGGCTTCCAAATATCCCTTTGCAAATTCCACAAGAACAGTCTTCGCGAAAGGCATCTTGAGAAAGGCTTCTTGAAGGGAAAGATGTAACTCTGTGAGTTGAATTAGCAGAACACAAAGCAGTTTCTCAGAAAGCTTATTTTCCGTTTTTATCCTAGGATATTTCCTTTTTCACCATAGCCCTCTATGGGCTTCCAAATATCACTTTGCAAATTCCACAAGAACAGTCTTAGCGAAAGGCTTCTTGAGGAAAGATGTAACTCTGTGAGTTGAACTAACAGAACACAAAGCAGTTTCTCAGAAATCTTCTTTCCAGTTTTTAACGAAAGTTATTTCCTTTTTCACATTAGCCCTCTATGGGATTCCAAACATCACTTTGTAAATTTCACAAGAACAGTCTTAGCGAAAGGCTTCTTGAGGAGAAAGCTGTAACTCTCTGAGATGAATTAACAGAACACAAAGCAGTTTCTCAGAAAGCTTCTTTTCGGTTTTTATCTTAGGATATTTCCATTTTCACCATAGCCCCCTATGGCCTTCCAAATATCTCTTTGCAAATTCCACAAGAACAGTCTTAGCGAAAGGCTTCTTGAGGGGAAAGCTGTAACTCTGTGAGATGAATTAACAGAACACAAAGCAGTTTCTCAGAAAGCTTCTTTTCAGTTTTTATCTTAGGATATTTCCTCTGTCAGCATAGCCCTCTATGGGCTTACAAATGTCACTTTGCCAATTCATCAAGAACAGTCTTAGCGAAAGGCTTCTTGAGGGGAAATTTGTAGCTTTGTTAGATGAACTAACAGACGACAAAGCAGTTAATCAGAAAGTTTCTTTCCAATTTTTAACGGAAGATATTTTCTTTTCACCATATCCCTCTATGGGCTTCCAAATATCACTTTGCAAATTCCACAAGAACAGTCTTAGTGAACGGCTTCTTTAGGGGAAAGCTATAACTCTGTGAGATGAATTAAGAGAACACAGCACAGTTTCTCAGAAAGCTTCATTTCGGTTTTTATCTTAGGATATTTTGTTTTTCGCCAGAGCCCCCTATGTTCTTCGAAATATCACTTTGCAAATTCCACAAGAACAGTCTTAGGGAAAGACTTCTTGAGGGGAAAGCTGTAACTCTCTGAGATCAATTAACAAAAAAAAAGCAGTTTCTCAGAAATCTTCTTTGAAGTTTTTAACGGAAGGTATTTCCTTTTTCACCATAGCCCTCTATGGGTTTCCAAATATCACATTTCAAGTTCCACAAGAACAGTCTTAGCGAAAGCCTTTTGGAGGAGAAAGCTTAAATGTGTAAGATGAATTAACAGACACAAAAGTGTTTTTCAGAAAGCTTCTTTCCGCTTTTTAACGGAAGATATTTCCTTTTCCACCATAGCCCTCTATGGGCTTCCAAATATCACTTTGCAAATTCCACAAGAACAGTCTTAGCGACAGGCTTCTTGAAGGGAATGCTGTATCTCTGTGAGATGAATTATCAGAACCCACAGCAGTTTCTCAGAAATCTTCTTTCCAGTTTTTAACGGAAGATATTTCCTTTTTCAGCATAGCCCTCTATGGGCTTCCAAATATCACTTTGCAAATTCCACAAGAACTGTCTTAGGGAAAGGCTTCTTGAGGGGAAAGCTGTAACTCTGTGAGATGAATTAACAGAACATGAAGTTGTTTCTCAGAAAGCTTCTTTCCAGTTTTTAACGGAAGTTATTTCCTTTATTACCATAGCCTTCTATGGGCTTCCATATATCTGTTTGAAAATTTAACAAGAACAGTCTTAGCGAAGGGATTCTTGAGGACAAAGCTGTAACTCTCTGAGATGAATTAACAGAACACAAAGCAGTTTCTCAGAAAGCTTCTTTTCGGTTTTTATCTTAGGATATTTCCATATGCACCATAGCTCTCTATGGCCTTCCAAATATCACTTTGCCAATTCCAAAAGAACAGTCTTTGCGAAAGGCTTCTTGAATGGAAAGCTGTAAATCTCTGAGATGAATTAA